>JNCO01000165.1:0-37323 GCA_000785685.1 Uromyces viciae-fabae | reverse complement strand
CTCTTGTTATGTGCAAGGGGGTCTGTTGTTTTCTTTTTTCATCTTGACTTTGTCCTTGGAATTAAAATCATCCAGGCGAGTTCCTTTTTCAAATCAACCAATCTGCTCCTGGTTCAACCTCTCTCTACTCTCTTCTCAGCCTCAAGATCTCAGAAATTAACAAGTTTTCCGTTGTACTTTGTGGCACTGTCACTGTTCGTTGCGCTGTTTCATGGCGCTGGGTGTCCAATTGTTCAACTACATTTCTACGTGTCTCCCGTGCTAAGTAATACATATGCTTGCACCCACTCCCGTGCTGCTTGAAGTGAGCACAGGTGCAACTGGTAATTTTTGTCAAATTTAAGACAACTAAAGATAAATTTTATTACTTTTTGGTTAATATGTTCTTTTAATAGTTTTATACAATTTAAGATATTTTTGATAGAAAAATTAAAAAGAAAGAAATAAGAATATAAATTGAATTAATATTTACCTAAAGGCAAAACTGGTTATGCCTAATATTGATAAAGAAGTATTTTATTTTAATAATAGTAAATTTAAATGTAATTTAATAGTTTTAATAAAATAATAAATATCAAAAGAAAAATGAAGAAAAATAAAGAAAAATAAGAAATAAGAATTAAGGTACGGTTTGTCTGCGGAGAATATCTGTACCTATATTTCACCACCCACCAAAACTGTGCACAGTTTTGTGCACAGGTGAGATACACATGCAACAAAAAAAGGATGGGTTTGGTGAGCTGTGTATGTCGGATATTTTGTATATCCAGACACACACAGCTCACCCAAAAAGTGTGTTGATATCAATCCGCCAAATAGGTGGATTGATATTGACACACTTCTCCAATGCAGCCGGGGCCGGTCAATCCACCTAGCCGGCATCGGAGTACCATATGATTTCCTCTCATCACCTTTGATATTTTTTCTCTAATTTTGGTTCCCAACCATATATAAAGTTAATAGCAGTTTTATATTTGGTTCTAAAATTAGGGCTACTCCAATGTTTTTGATGAAGATTAGAATTCATAATCACTAAGCTGGGTACCCTTCTATCATTATGTTCAGTTAGCCAATTATCTAATGTTCTAATTCCGGGAAAGAGAGAATGAGGATTGTAAATTTTTGTGAATCTGAATTTACACTTGGCAGACAAATGTAGTTCCAAAGTGGATAGAAGCTGTCCTCAACCTGGGAGGAGGGATATTGCCTTCAAGATAAAAGAAAGTTGCACATAAATTGTTAGCTTTTGTTGGTGGATCCATCTTGTGGGCTTATATTCTTGACCTAAAAAGTTGTGCCAATCTCTATGGTCAGGAGGGAGCAAAGTAATTGAGTTAATCCACAGTTCCTGCAAGATTAAGATATGAAAATCAAAATTGTTCAAAACACCATGTGTAATTTCTTTTGAAACATGGCAGCTCAACTGCTTGACCTTTAAATCATTCAAGATATTTGGAGTGGGGGAAAGGATAAGGACTGAGTGCTTCAAAGGTACCTTTTTGTAATGACAAAAATCAGAATCTATAAGGTCTATAACCTTATGAATATGAAAACCAGAAGCACACCTGAGTGAAACAAATGGAGATTTTGATGAGCAAGTTGTTTTATGACAACAGAGTGAGACAAATATGAATGATAAGAATTTGAATGAAGAAAAAAGAAATTACAACGTGCCATGCGAGTTGTAATTTATACTGATCTTACTATTAGGTTTTGAACTCCGACTATCATTCCTGCAGCAGCTGCCACGTTGTTCAGCTCAATGAGTGTTGCCTCCTTGACGCACCAGTTCAGTCAATAAAGGAAATAATTCATTGCATTTTGAGAGTCACTACAAGAAATATAGTCAGTTACAGTATTTACAGAAAATTTGGCTTGAGGCTTAAAGAATACTTTTATAAAACAAACAAGCTTCTTCTCAGAAGCCACACTTTTTTGACCGGACAAAAAGTTTGTAAAGGGGAGTGAGAAAAATCTGCATCCTCCATCAACCCAACCTCCTTGTTTTCCCTACACATAACACAATCTTTGATCACTTCCATCTCCTTAGTACATTCATAACTTCAATTATCTTCATTTCATTTAGAACACTTGGATTTTTTTATACACCATTTGCCAAAAAGTCCAATCTTGAGGCAGTTGAAACATTGAGGAGGAAACAGTTTAAATTTGGATGTTCTATGAAAGCCGTAATCTAAAAAGAGACCAGTTTTTTCATTATGTTTGGCTTACTCAGCACAAGTGAAAGATGAAACAAGGGAGCCAGCTGCTTGAGGTGACTGAGGGTTAGCCATCAACCATTTCATGTGGAGTAAGAGTTTTTCATCAAACATGTTTTCAATTCCTAGATGTGTAATATTGGATTGTTGAGTTGGATCAAATGACTTGGGGACACCGGTCCGTGAGCCATAATGGACCATGTTGACGGGTTGGCTTCAAGATCTGGATGGACTTCTTTTGACCAGACATTCTTGTTGTCCATGAGCCACTTGTTGTGCACTTTGTTTTTTGAGTAAAAACAAACATCCCCTGATTTTAATATTTGACCAGCCCTGATAGTAATCTTTTCTCCATTTACGTTTACATCAATGTTATTGAGTACCTTGTTAGCTCTCCGGACCAAGAATCCTTTAGGGATCTTGGGGATTTTGGTATTGGCAGGGTTGAGTGGATGGCAGTTATACCCAGTTTTAATGAGCAAATGATTTGAGCAGTGGGACGGTTGAACTTTTGCCGTGTACGTTAAAAATTCCAGAAAATGATGGAACCTTGAGGGGCATAGGCTTGACAGCTGCGTTTTTTGAGGGTTCCATTGTCTTGGGTCCTTGGAAAAGAGAAACAAATTCTTGTTTGACTTCATCATACAGGTTTTGCATCTTTTGAAGCATTTCATTGACCTATTGGGCCCGTTCTTGTTCCCTTTGGATGAGCTGACAGATGTCCAAAAAATTATTCACGTTGATGATGAATTTGCCAATTGGTTCACATTTATACGGATTGTTGGCAATCATATCAAATAGCATAAGATTGCCTGATAACTTGTTTAAGAAAGAAATGATTCAAATTTCATATTTTTAGTCAATTCAAAACTTTATGTTGAGGATATTTTTATTCATTCTTAAATGTTAAAAAATAATTTTATAGTCTTATGGTTTTAAGATATTAATTCAAATTTGTCTAGGTTAACCATTTTCCACATGGTTGCATAATTATCTTGTAAAACAAGAATCTGGCAAATTTTGTTACAAAGTTGAATGAGAAAATCAAAAGTAATTAAATAATTAGTTCTAATCTAAAACTTCATTAAATCATTGATTCTAATCTAAAAATTCTAGATTTCCCCATGCTTTAATTTTGAATCAGTCTCTCCTGAATTCAAAGAGATTTCTCATTTTTCTCATCTGATCAAAACTCTCAGTTGGCTAACAAGTTTTGAGACTTCATCTTTTCACCTTCATTCATAAATTGCTTAAACAATATTATCAAAAGCAAAATAAAAGAACAAAAATAACAAGAGGTTTGCTATGTAAAAAACGCATATGAAAAGGCATAGTATGTCCCCAAGGTAGATTCTTTCAAGATGTATGGGAAATTTTACGAGACAAGATATCTTCAAAGATTCTAGTTAATGCGGGGAATTGTGGGGCCAAGATCTTGGCATGTTGATCAATTTTTTCGTTTAATTTGGCTAGTTCTGCAACATTGTCCTTGAATTTTTGGGAATATATTTCCTCTACTATTTCATTAATTTCCTGTCTTAATTGTTCGTTCAAGTTTTCATATGGAGTATCCTTGAGTCTCTCATCCTCTGCTTCTAATTTTTTACGGAAAATTGGCTCAAGTCTTTCAAAGTCAGGGAAATATTCGCTTATTCCAATTTTGTTTTGGTTCTCTAATAAAATTCAAAATGTTAATTCATCATTAGCACTTGGAAACATGGAAATTCAAGCAGGAGAGTGAATTTTTCTTTTAAATTTGGAGATCACGCACTTTGTGTAGACTGAACTCCAGGTATTTTCATGCTTTTCAAGAGTTGATCCAAGGGTATATCACTATGAGATTCTAGTTTGACTTGATGGCCTTTGCTTTCCTCTTCAGTCGGGCCTCGGAGGCGATTAAATTTTATTTGGTTCCATTTATTAGAAAGATTATCAACATAATTGTAAGCTAGTTGTTGTTTCATCAGGTCTTTCAGATAGGCCTCATGTTGTTTGGAAAACGTTCTTAGAGATGCTTTGTAACCGGGCTTGCGGGGGTCACCCGGCGGGACTAGTTTTGATGCAATAATCCTTGTCACAGACTCGGGTGTCAATTGTTGCTTGTAAACCGACGGTTCGGTATGCTGTCTCGCAAGAGCGTAGGCAAGCCTCTCTTGAGTGGAGGCTAAGAAAGGCATTTCAAGGTATTCCATCAAGTCTTACTGAAATCTTAATAATGATTTAAATGACTCACAGAATCTCTCCACTTCTTCGTGACTGGGAGGAGTCGTTGGAACGATCTTGATGAGGAAACCGAGGGCGACGCGTCAGCCAAGATTTCAACCAGCAGAGCTCATTTTACGCACAATTTTCTCCTGAACAAGCTCGGCCGCTGGTTTCTTTAGTTTTTCATTATCAAGCGACGGCGAAAGTTTATGCACCTTGGCAAGAGCGGGGACATGCTCTTTGGATGCCAACTTATCATTATCACGCGACGGCGAAAGTTTGTGTAGTTTGGCAAGAGTAGGGACACTCTGAAAGTGTTTGGTTAGAGATCTCAGTATACCCACAGTTCTGCCCTCCACAAGCACGAGTGTTGGATTACCAAATTGAGGCCAAGAGTTCGTGTAAAGAGGCAAATAATTAATTTGAGAAAATAAATCAGAAAGCATGAAGAAGAAACTAACGGAATAATTGGTTCATTCTCTTTTGACTGCATACGAATCGGTTCATTATCTTTTGAGTGGGTATGGATTGATTCATTCTCTTTTGGATGGGCATGAATTGGTTCATCCTCTGTTGAATGGGTATTGAATGGTATATGCTCTTGTGACTGGGTATCCTTTGGCCTATTCTCTTCTGACAGGTTAGGTTCATCCTTTTCTGATAGGATATAGAATGGCTCATTCTCTTCTGAGTGGGTATAGATTGGCACATTGCCTTCTGATTGGGTATTGATTGGCTCACTATTTTCTGACAAGGGGCGTGATGTTACAGCAAACTCTTCACGATTGGGGATCTACAAGTGCTTGAGCAAGATGCTTTACATGAGTTTCTTCAAACTTGAAAAAATCGAAGATTGAACTAGCTACTTGCCTTTGATGGCTTCTCTAACTTAGACTTCCATTTGACGAAAATACGTTTCTAGATAGAAAAAAATTCCCATGAGCTTGACACCATGTAAATCTCAATCAAAGTCGGTAGGACCCACTGTCTGACTTGCTAAAGTTTGCAACCATCTTGGATTGGAATTAGTGCATAGTGAGTAAGAAATTAATCAACACGACCAAATGATGGGTTGATGATGATGGACAAGGCCTGTTGGGCATCTTGAACTTTTCGTTGGAATATTCAATTGATGAAAATGAAGAGAGGACTAACTCGAAGAAATGTCGAACGCCTTGACTGCAACGATTTCTGCTTTCCCGAAAGAAAAAAGAAAGAAGCAAATCTCATTATTTATCTGCGGTTTATAAGCTGAACTAGCCATCTTACACTATCTTTCTGAATTTAGAGGTTTTGGTTTTGGGGGAGATTAACTCAGGTGGCGGATGGCCATTTGAATGAGAGGGTGTGATCGAAGGACTGCCTGATACAATTTCTGAGATGGATGGTTTGGCTTCCTTTGGGCCTGTGACGATTTTGGTGCCAGATACTTTATCAGCTAAAACCACAGCGTTCTGGGATATTGTGGGGAGTTCCCCGGATTGAAGAGGAGGAATAGGAAGCAAATTGTAAGGCGAAAGAAAACAGCTCAGGAAGCCTAGGATTGTCAAGAGACAGAATGCGTTCATCCTAGAAGCTATGAACGGTATATCGAAACATGGTCACAATCTCCATCAAGAAATATGCAACTAGACGAAGCGAGTGTGAGAGGGCGCATGTGTTTCAGCTATCCATTTATACATCATCCTGAACACATTGATGACGCTCAAGGGGTGCTTTGACTGATTCGAAACAATTCAACAATTATCACTCTCCTCGTTTACATGTGAATTGTGATTCGCTTGTGAAGGTTGAATGTTTTCACTCTTCATGAATGTATACAAGTAACAAAAAAGATAACATTCATCCATAAAAAAAGGAAGCACATCTCAAATGTTCCATAAATTCAACAATGATGAGGAGGGTATGTCGCATATACACATATGAATGAAGATCGCTAGTTCTATGAATGTTTTTTTTTTTTATATAATTCATCCACAAGTGTGTACAGGCTCACACTTAAGTACAAATGAAAGGGGGAACTTATAAGACGGGTGACAATGCTAGATCAGCTGCATTAACAGGTACTGTTACAATCCGCATGGTCTAAATTCAGCCAAAAAAAAGACCTCACGAGTCAGTTTGCATCAAACCAATGATACATAGATGAAGAAGACTGACATTGGTGTGTGTACTACCAGATCTCCATCCTTGAATTGCAACGATGGTATCCCCTTGTTTTACGATTCCAAGGTCAAGGGCACGTGAGAGACCAAACTTGATTCGATTGTCAACATCTGCTTGCCAGCCAGCAGCATTCGTTGGCCTTGGTTGAGCAAAGTAGAAAGGGTAACAACCGCGATGCAAGTGGATTTGACGGGCGGTTTGAGCGCTTCTAGTCAGGGTGATTATTGGGCATGCTGGTCGATATTTTGATACTAATCTTGCTGTGTTGCCACTAGATAATTGAAGGATGATTAAAAATCTAAGTTTGGTCATGGCTACATTGGGCAAGAATTGGATTTTGCAGAAAAATGATGACATACGAGGTGGACATAACAATGATGGCGCCGGCATTTTGCTCCATCGCAGCAGCCACAGCGGCCATAGCTACTGTCTCAGTAGTAGAAGTTGGCTTTGGTTGAAGCATGCGAAGCTCATTGAATAAGGGAGGATAACAAATTGATGATTCTGCAAGGAAGCAGGTCTCCGCCATCATCGCTACTGCGAGCTCGGGGTATGATCCTTTGGCTGTTTCCCCTGATAACATGACACAGTCCGCTCCATCAAGCACAGCGTTTGCAACATCAGACACTTCAGCCCGAGTTGGACGAGGATTGTACTGGAAATTAAGCAATCAGTTCACTATCTGCCTTAGATTCAACTTAAAACAAGCAACTTTTTTTGAAAAAAAAAAAAAAAAACAAGATAGGAAAGAATAAAAATCTATATCTTACCGTCATGGACTCCAACATTTGAGTGGCACAAATGCAAGGCTTTCCAGCAAGATTGCATTTAGCAATCATCATTTTTTGAGCCATAAAAACCTGACTGGCAGGAATTTCGATTCCAAGATCACCGCGAGCAACCATGACTCCATCAGTCTCAGCCAAGATTTCATCGAAATTTGCACAACCTTGTAAATTTTCAATTTTCACAATGATTTTGATGTTTCGACCATCTGGACCAAGAGTATCACGAATATCTCGCACATCTTGGGCTCGACGAATAAAAGAGGCGAAGATCATATCCACCCCATTTTTAACGCCAAACCTCAAATCGTCCTTATCTTTTTGAGATAGAGCGGGTAAATCAACATCAGTACCAGGTAAGTTGACACCTTTCTTAGATGCCAAGACACCATCGTTCACCGCTTCAACTTCGATGAATGACCCATTGACGTCTTTTTCCAAAACCTGATATTAAAAATGAAAAAGAATAGGAAAAATGAGTTACACATGATGAAACAGTATAGGTGTAAGAGCGTACTTTGAAGCTTAAAATCCCATCATCCACATAGATTGGTTTATCGAGAGAGATAATTTTGGGTAAGTTGGTATAATCGACATACATGACTTTGTCGTCACATTTTTCAGCATAAGCTGGATCCACCGACATCCTCATACGATGACCTGCTTTGATTTTTATCTAAGGGAAAGAATTCATGAAAATGTGGGCAAGAAAAATTCGTGCAAGAAAAAGCAGATTAGTGCAACAGATGGAAGAATCAAGTTTTTTCTTAGGAAAGGCTTACATCGACACCATCAACCATTAAGCCAGTTCTAATTTCTGGTCCTTTAGTGTCCAAAGCAATGGCAAGTGGTCGACCGGGCATGGCTATATCGAGGTAAGAAACGAGCTATGTCAAACCCTCAACCTAGGGGAATAATAGAACGGGACGGGTGAAATAAAATTACAGGCTTCGGCTGCACGAGCATTGTTAATAACCGATTGATGATATTCATATGAACCATGCGAGAAATTCATTCGAACTGTTTCGAAATAAACAAAAGGGAAGAAAAAGGCATTCGAGTTGAAGTTTAGTAGGAATCGATCGATTTTTTTGTAGATATAAGGTTGAGAGCTTAATTAGGCCTCACCAATGTTCAACCCTTGAGCTCTAAGCTTGTTGATCATCTCTGGTGAATTAGTCTTGGGCCCGATGGTACCAATGATTGATGTCTGTTTTTAGTTTTAGTTTCGATCAACAAATAAATGAGAGAAACCATCAAGGTCAGTTCAGTAGGTTGCGGTGGGTTTGACTTTAGGGATCTAACATACAAGAATGGAAAAGAATGACTTGCCTTTCTGAGATTTTGAGCATTCAATTGGTCGGTTACCCTGGGTGGAATCTGAAGACCGGCGAGCCATTCCAATTGACTTTTGTTCTAATGAGAATGAAGGTGTAAGTACATTGCACGCTGAGGTTTGTATAGTCTCAAGGAGATGGTATACATACGCTAGCTTCTAAAAGAGTCATGATGACTTTTTAGTTGGGGAGTGATAGCTTTTGTTTATTTTATTCTATTTGGTGGTATCTGAATGGGTCTTTAAAGGGTTGTGTGGTATAAGTGAGGTGTTTAGTACTAATTTGAGTGATTTTACAGTTTACTTCTCTATCGAAGGAGCTTTTCGGGAGGGAGGGAACTCTTAATAAAATGGTATTCAATTCATTTCTTTAGGTTTGGAAAACTGATCCCGTGGTCTCCATCCACCTTCCGAATGTTGTCATACTAATAATACAGATCCACTCAACCATATCCATCAGCGATGTATCCCCAACTACTCAAGTCTTTTAGACTGGGTGAGAAAATCCAGGGTCAAATTGACTTGGCCCCTGTGCAAGATACTGGGACTTCCTCTTCGCCCCATTGGAATAATTTGCTGCCTCACAATGCCTCCGATTCATCCCGACCAGGGAAATAAAAATAATTCATTCCTTCCTACATTGCCTTTCTTTTTTTTTCAGGGACTCACTGCCACTTCTTCCTCCGCTTTGTCTATTATGGCTAAAATTTCTTCTTGTTCATCACTTTGGTCATTTTCCAATATTCACTTTACTATCTTTTTGCAAAGAACAAGCTACAGATTATTTTTTTTGAACAAACCAAGGGGCTCGCCTGCTCTACAGTGATCCAAGCCAGAGATAAGCCCTCCATTTTTTGATCCCAAATCTCCCCCCATTATGTTTTGACAACCCAAATCAACCACAAATCAGCCAAATCAAGTTTCTAGTTCTCCTTTTAAAATTCACCCACACTCAACTTTTCCTCCATCTATCTGAGATAAAATAGGATCCAACAGATCTTAGAAAATTGGGAACAATTGAATTCTAAGAGTCAAATAAAAAATTAAAATTTGAATTGGCATCAAACAAATAAAAGAAGCAAAAATTGCATTTTCAAGCTAACTGAAATCAAAGTTGAGAAATATTGAAAAAAAAAAATCATAAAAAGATAAACATCACATATTATTATCAAAGGTCGGAATCACCAAATGAAGAAAAATCAAGTATTGCGAAGAAAATAGTTTAAAACAGATTGATTGTAGAATTCTTAGCTTTAATATGAGCTAGTTACTTTTACGTGTTGATGTGCAATTTTTCAACAAGCCAACCAAAGAAAAAAAACCCTGTGACTACACCAGCACAATCCAACCACCAACCTCAGCACAATCTAACTCAACCAACATCAAAAGCCTGGATGAAAATACAACGATAGGAGAAAGACTCCGTTGAAGGGGGTCCAACTAGCATGCAGATTGTGATTGATTGGCTTATAAAATTTGGAAGCTATGACACTTGTATATGAACACAAAGAAAGAGCAAAATGGAAACTCTCTTTTGAAAAATTTCTGCTATACTAAAATCTAATGGCATCAATCATCGGAAACACAAAGGGGTCTGAATCAAGATACAGGACTCCAGGACTCATATACAAAACTTTAAGAAGCTATTTTTATTTGTAACACAGAGTCCAGGATGAAAGTATTTCAAATGGTATCTTTTGAAATTACATCAATTTCTTCATTCAACTTATGAAAAAGTCATTTTTATCTCTTGATTCTTTTTTCTTTTGTTCTTTATTATTCTCATTAAAAAATTATAATAAGGCCACATGAGTATACTGATTTACAAGAAACCTAAACTGAGTCAAAAGTGTCTCATGGAAACATGTTCCCCTTTTGCTTAACATTAAATTTAAATTTAGTTCTTACTCAACTCCCCTGGGTAACTAGTAACTTGTGATGTCTTCTCTATTCTTTATCAACTGGTACCAGGGTACCACTCCACTTTGTGGAAAATTTAGGTACCTAGTACCGCACCTGGAACCCCCTGGGGAGTGAGGCAGGTACCTTCTGCAGGTACCCACAGGTACGTCCACAATAATTGGGTCTCTAGATTGGTAAAAAGTGCTCTAATTTGCACATATTCAATAATTTTTCATCAAGCATAACCAACAAAATTCCTTTCTACATTTAGGTTGAGAAGTGGGGTTGTCTTTTTGAATGGGGACTTGATTGATTTTTTCAGGTGGCTTCTGTTGGTATGTCAACAATGTGAGAGAGGATCAATGCTTGGGTTGTTTTGTGGATAGCATCCATTGTTGTTGTTGAGAAGCTAGAGTAACAACTCTTCTACTGGCCTCATAAATTGATCCCTCCCCCCCTGGTGGCCAGGGCTGGGAGGTACCAGGGTACCAAACTACATTTCTGCCAAAATCAAGTATCTAGTACCACACCTGGCACCCCTCACTGATGCTGTGGCAGGTGTGAGAGGTACCTGCTCAACCAGTACTAGGCACCCTCTGAGTCCGCAGCTAGAAAATGACTATCTTAAGTTTCATGATATATTCATTAGATGAACAAAAATCTTTGCCCTTTGGGAATAACTGAAGCAAATAGTGATATTTGATATACTATTTCACTAACCAATCAGATGAACAGACATGAGAGTTTTGTTTTACTGAAGATGATCTCAAATGCCAAATATTGTGAGCACTAACACACCAGCCGTGAATTTCCCATGTGATATGGTGTTTGGAATTTCCAAAAATGAGTCTGTTGAACCCATAAATCATTTTCCACTGAAAGTAAAAGCAACAGTGCAAAATTACAATATATTACAATATCTGAAGCATTTTTTGTAACATAACTAAACCTTTTACCAGATAACTGTGTTATTTTTACTATAATTTGTCCTCCATTACTCCAGCCAGAAAATGTAACTTCATGTTTTTTACCATTTTTTCAGATCCAGATAATGTATTTTTGCATTACATAACACTTGTAACACAAAAAAAAAACCCCTGCTTGCTCCCTCCAACAACCCAGCTGATTGGTTGGAGTTAGTTTCCTACTCCAGCCACCCAGCTGGAGGAAGTAACTGTCTCCCTCCAGCCACCTAGCTGGATGGCTGGAGGGAGTGTGGGGTGTATTGTGGGGTGCCTTTACCACAGTTACACACTGTTACTGCCAAAAATAAGCATTGCCTAAAACAGGTAGAGGAAACAAAAAAAGTTAACTAGTTTGTCCTGATAACCTAGCTTGAAAACACTACATTGTGGTTATGGTAGTGCTGCTGAAACATAACTGTTGCACTGTTGGTACAAGTGATAAATGAGTCATCCATATTTTCCAACTTCAAGGAAAATAAATAAATTACTTATCAAGTGGTTGATTTTATGAGTCTGAGTGTTTATCATGAAATCAAACATGCAGGGTCCTAATATTGGAAAGGGTGTTTGAAATGTATAAATTGCTACCACAAATAAAATTGTAACTGATTGGAACTGCATTTCCCACGAGAAAAAAAAATCAATGTTTGTTGAAGAAAATTTTCAAAATTTGTTGCATTCCTTCAAATCTAGAACCAGAGGAAAAAAAATGCCACCTTGCAAATCAACACAATGAATGATAATACTCAAGCTCCAATAATTTCCAATGTTGGACTTTTTCTTCTTTCTCAAAGATCCTGCTCCGGCCCATGGCCCACTGTATGCTGCTCTTCAATACTTTCCAAAAAAAAAATTTGTTGCTTATGATTCCAATAATCATATCTTTTTACAAGACGGATAACACAGTAAATAAAGAATTTGAATTTGAAGTGAGTCAATTTGGATTTTGTTTTTCTTCTTATGTATTCCTATGTTAGTGGTTGGTTTCAAGTTATCATTCCTTAATTTCAAAAACCACAAGAAGTGGATCTCACTTCCCCCCAAAAAATTAAAGAGAATACAAAAAACATGAAAAGTAAAACAATATCCCGTATAAAGGTTTCCTCATTTCCTCTGCTATAGTTTCGAAGTTTTATTTTCTTCTCTTTGCTTTTTTTTGGTCTTCAGTCAAATTGTCTTTTCTTTTTTCCTTTTTTCTTCTTCCAATTAAATCCCTAGGTTATAATCCTCCACTTAACCCAATTGGAGGCTTTAATCTTGCTCATTATTCTTCTTTTAAATTGCTCTTTTCATCATGTTAACTATATAGCATGGTATATGAAATCAATAGCAATTTAAAAAAAAAAGCCATGATTTGGGGGGTTACCGGGGGTGCTCTGTTCAACCACCACCGGGTGCTGTCCGGTTTCCCCTCTTCATCTCTACCCGCACGATCATCTTAGGTCATCCTTTTTACTTCCGATTCCTTTCGATTGACAAGATCACTTCAACATGTCTACAAAGCCAATGACCGCTGCCGCTGCCATCATGGCCTCTAGTTCGGCCAAATCGAATGCACCCTCTCCAACTCCGACTCCAGCCACCAAACTTCTTTCACAGATGTCCCAATTGACCGAACTAGAACCGGAGCTGCCAGTTGAAAGCTTAAAAGTTGATAGTCTTGTATGAATAATTTTCTCAAAATTTTCTTATCATTTTTTTCATTCCGGAAAGTTTCAATCGTAAAGCGCTAACACTACTTATTTTTTTGACATCTTCATAGGCCCTCATGAAAATCGTCAAACACGCCCGTGAAGTCGCTCAGCCAGGATCCGCCTCAGTTGCTTCTGGTCAAATCTTGGGTATCGATAGCGCTGGTGTTTTGAATATTAGTGATGCCTTTCCATTACCATCTGGGAGTTTGGGCAGCAATATAGAAGGTGAAGATAAACAGACAAGTCAAAAGAACAGTTAGTGGAAATTTCCTTCGCATTTGTCGTTTTTTTTTTTTGCCACAAAAAGCAACCCATCATTATTCTCGGCTCATGCTAATCTGCAATACCCCGGATCTCTATGGATGGTTAATCGGTGCACTCAATCAGTTGCTCGGTATACAGCTTCAATTTTACCTCGTCTATCTGCGCTTGGTTCAGATGCTAACATTGTAGGGTTTTACTGCTCAACTATTAACGGGCAGCATTGCGCCACCCCAGGATTTATGGAGACATTGATTTCGATGCAAATCGGAGTCCCTACAGTAGCTGGTGCTAAAGCTACCAAAGCCAACATTAACGTTAGGTCCAAAATTAGAGGTGGAAAGGGAGTTGCCTTAGTCTACGATCTCGCCAGTGTTGGCGAAGGTACCGTTAATCTTAAAGCGTATAGACTGTCTAAGGATTTCGTAGAAACTTACAAAAGTGGAAGGTTTGACTCGCAAAAGTGAGTCGCCTTCTTTTATCATAGATTATTCCCGATTTTTTTACCACATGGTATCGAAAGAAACTCGTATCTGATTTGGGCCTGTTGATGATTTTATTAATGTGAATCTTATTTTGATAAAATTTACCTTTTAGTCTTGCCAACCATAAGTTAACAGCGTCAAATTTCTTACAGGAAGTACCTCTTGAAATTCAATCCACAGCACTTCTCACGGCCTTCCTAGCGACCTTGATTGCGCCATCGAAAGCGTCTGAACAAAACAGTACAGTATCACAGAGCTCATGGGGTCAAAGTAATACGGGGAGTACCTGTAAATTAGTCGACTTTATTCCATCTTTCTCACCCATTGGATTGCCATCTTCGACTTATGCCGATTCACCCTCGACGTTATCCGAGAGTCTCTCCGCCACTATTGCTAGTATTGATACCCACAACACTGCTCTTAGCACTCTCAGCTTTCAAATTCGACAGCTTGCTCGAGATCGTGCTCGCTTAGAGGCGGTAATCAATAAACGAAAAACTGACAATGAAGCAAGAGCTCAACAAGGTCTTCCACCCCTCCCACCGTCTGCTGAAGAGGTTAGGAGGCTTCCTTTATAAATATGAAACATTATTTATTTTTCTTATAAGCTGGTTTTTCACAACGCTGATTGAAACTTCTGACATGCTGTTGAAAAAAAAAATGGTTTTGTCATTCTGATCAACTTACAGGCTGCCTTGAAGGAACCATCCAGATTCGAGTCAATGTGCGCGTTGGCAGGTGTGGATTGTGCAACACAAAAATTGTCGGAAAGTGGTGGTTTAGGTGTCATTCGAGCTTTTGGTGCTAAGGCTGGATTGACAAATTAATTTTAATTTATATTCCCTCTAGTAGAAACAAAAATTAAAGGATTTATTTCCTTTCCTACACTCTCTCCTTATCTATCTCTCCTTTCCCACTGCTCTCAGATTTGATCTATGCGTATTCCTCCTCTGTTTTGTTTTTCTTGCCTTGAGTTTCTTTTCCGAAGTTTTCTTTCACGAAAAAAAAATACGGCCTCGAGAAAAAAAATGCCAGATTTATGAATATGTTACATGTTCTATACATGATCGATAAGCATGGATCCACATTCAGAGTTAACTTATGGCCTGTACTACAGCACTGTAAACACTGCTTGGTA
Organism: Uromyces viciae-fabae; assembly: GCA_000785685.1. Classification (NCBI taxonomy): domain Eukaryota; kingdom Fungi; phylum Basidiomycota; class Pucciniomycetes; order Pucciniales; family Pucciniaceae; genus Uromyces; species Uromyces viciae-fabae. The sequence goes on along the minus strand of JNCO01000165.1, from coordinate 22,167 downwards.
ACTTTTGAAAACCCGCTTGTTAAGTGGGATTCAATTAGTTTTCAGGTATACAAGTTACAACTTGATCGCAACTTACTCAGACAAAATGTCTGTTGTAGGAGCGTCCGCCGCCGTTGCGCCAAATCTTGTAACTCTTTATTTGTTCCCTTGACAAGAAGGTCCGTGCACATCTCCTGGACATGCCATTGGGATTGTGTCTAGTTAAGATGGACGCAAGCTGATTTAGCCAATAAACTAGAAAAAAAAGAATAAAAGTGGAGATTGATGGCCATGAAGGCTGATAACTAGTTCTCCCTAGTATCATGATGGATGCAGATGTTATACATAGAGGAGAAAAACAAGAAATATATTCAAACTTTTGTCAAGCCCAATCATTGAGATGACCAACAGATGAAAATCGATCGGTGTTCGAAAATTGGTTATAATTCTTGAATTCTCGATTAGTTTGCCCAAGAAAGTTGAGCCGAATCAAATCTGTGACGTATTCAGCAATAGCAAGAGAAGAGGTCAAACCAGGAGATTCGATCCCAAGTAAATTAATAAACCCAGGCTCTGAAATTTTTATGTAAAAATCATTCAAGATGTTCTTGTTAAATCGGTCAATGGTTGAATCATTTTTTTGGACGAGTATCTTGAAGTTTGACTCATTTTGATCTTGATCTAACGTTAGAACTTTGGGTCTGATTCCTGAATCTGAACCATGAGATTTCGCACATGTTAGCTCTTTCAAAAACTTGTTTTTTTCACTCCTTAAAAAAAATATGCCCTTTTCTTGTAAATAGAAGAAAGAGCGCGCGCGAGAGAATCGAAAGCAGGCAGCAGTCATTCCGCTTGTTGATAAATGAACCAATAAATAAATAATACTCAACAGTCGGGTGAGAAATGGTCTTTGACAACTCCAGGAAGGAAGGCCTTGACGGATTGATAGGTCATTTCAAGCCTTTGATCATTAGGGTTCAATTCACTCTTCCAAAAGTCCTGAATTTCTTCGTTCAAAATTTCTAGCTTTATTCGATCATCCACACTTGATTTTTCATTGGCTACGAACTTCGTGGGCAACCATTCTACATCGGGGCCTAATTTGATCTTCTGATCCATGTCTAAAGTCAGATGAGTTCCAAGTCCATCAAAGCTTGCTTGTTTACGCGCTTGTATTGGAGTTGGATAAATTAAGTGCTGGACAGATTCCACACCCTTTTGAGAATTGTAAGAATAGTAACTCCCCTTACAAAACCCTAGCTGAACTTGGACTGATCTCGGGTGTAAAATATGATTATAAATGTTATGAGCACTGTTGGTGATCGAATGAAGTAACCTCACCAGTTGAGTGAGATTGATCGTTTACATTAAGAAAGAGAAGCGTGCTATAATTTTTTGCTAAAATGGTGTACGGGCTTACTTCAATCCAGCACAATTAACCAAACACTGAGTTAAAACGCTATTCTTTTCTGGCTCTAGTTCAGCTCTGTGAGTAGCGGTTTGGGTCTGAACAACCCAACCATCGGTATTGGGTGATTTATCGATTCGAACCACATCCGTACCGTAAACTACCTGACCATCTTCGCTGTTATTGATGGAATCCTCGAGCGAAGTGATAAACGAATGAGAATCAAAGACACCGGTTTCCGGACTGAATAAGCTAAAGCAAACATCATGACTGAGATTAGGCTCCAAATCAAGAGACTCGGATCCAGTTAAAATCCTCAAGGGCACTAAATCTTGGTCCCGATCTTCCATTCGTCCGTATAGCACCTTCTTCCTTAGTCGCTCATCTTGATTTAACTTTTCACATTTTTTATATAGCTTCTTCAGATACTCGGTTTCGCCTGGTGACCTTGAGATGATCAATTTCCCTATCTTCTTGTGTGGGATCTTATGCTTCCTACAGTATTCGTACAACAACGTTCTGCCTCTCAAGCATAACGCGGTTTTCAAAGAGTCTTCAGGATAGTAGATTCCCTTCAAAGTCAAAGATCAAGTAATATTTGGTAGAAACAATGTTAGTTCTGAATGATTAGCGGCGTAGGTGATTTTAATTATGGAACTGCTGCAGAACTTACGGCATGAATAACTTCACTGTTTCTGGAGCTATCATGAGAAATGACGTAGAAAAAAGAAACGCTAAAGACCGATTAACTCGCAATTTTCTGTTCTAATCAAGTATTGACGTGAAGCAATGCAAACTTTGATAAATCGAGCGACTAAATGGATAGACATGCATACCTAGTCTCTTGACCAGGCTGCGGATTTCTAAATAAAAAAACAACAATCAGCTATGTATGACCAGGAGGATTACAATCAAGTTGAGACTTGAGAACAAGATTTTACATAGAAGTATAGAAATGAAGCTTAAAACAATTTGACTGACCGTTCTACAATGAAGATTGATTTATTTTTAAACTTTTTTATTAGTTCTCTACCGATGGCCAATCCCACCACTCCACCGCCGATGATAAGATAATCAACAGTAGCCTGAGAACGTCGGAGGGGCAGTGATGATTCAGAAAATGGATCTTCTTCAAAGCTAAACCGATAACCAGTGATGTCTACTAACTTGAGGTGGAATAAACGGAAAGCTTCGACGCAGTCCTGAGATGGTGCGCAATGCCATTCAGGCGTTTATTTAATGCTTCAAAATAAAAATATCAGCAACACCTTGTGTGCGACATGGACGAAGAACAGAGGCAGGTATTCGTCGGTGTGCGAACCCTTTTCATGATTCTGGGCCACTAAAATAAATAATACTAAGAACAGAGGCAGGTATTCGTCGGTGTGCGAACCCTTTTCATGATTCTGGGCCACTAAAATAAATAATACTTTTTTATAAGTCTGGTAAGTTTTGCAAACGTCAAAATAGCTTGAAATAAAGGCGGCATATCGAATGGCAACATCGGTTATTTAGGAGTCTTCTTTTATTGGAAAAATCCCTTCATTCAATTCTGGGCATGACGAGTGATCATTCTGATACTCCAGAAGCTAATGCTCCTTAACTTTTTCAAAGTGTTCATCTACTTGGATTTTCTATGAAAGTCTGAATAATTCAATTCATAGCACTCTGACTCTAAAGAAGATCACAGAAGTAAAGGTACTTGATTGAAAAATGAAATTGTATGAACCCATTATGACATATCATGACATCATTTTATACTGCCTCTCTTTTTCTTTAGGAATAGAACCATTCTTGAGAATTATCAAAATCATCAAAAATCATAATTAATTAAAAATAAAAATCTCAAACATTCAAAAATATTTTAATTTAATTTTATCTTTTTAATATCATTTTCAAATTAATTTATTATCAAATTTATATTAAAAATTAAACAATCTTTGTAAAATATTATAAAATGTTATTTTATTTTTTATTTTCATCATTATTTTTAACAACTTTAGAAAAACCTTTGAAATTTGGAAGTTTTGAGATAAAGATTTGTTGATTTTAAGATGTAGAGAGATTAAGTTTTAAGGGAACGTGAAGGGATTTTTGAAAGAGGAGCTGCGAATGCTTTTAGGGTCAAAAATATTTATTGTTAAAGTTATGCTCAGACACAATGATTTTTTATTTCATCAAAGTCAGCCTGAAAATAGAGGAAAATAAAAAATTTCACAACTCTGTGACATATTACAACATGATGATTCTTGAGCTCAAAAATAGAGAGGTAAAAGCTGAAAGCTGTCTGGCTGGGCTAACTGAGAAGAAGAGAAGAGTTGGACAGAGTTGAAAAGAATTGAACTTGATGCTTTATTTCAAATGAGTTGGCAGAATATTTATAGGTCTGCTTACATAATCATAAAATAAAGCTAGACAATTTAAAATAGATAAATAGTTTTGAGATAGAAAATAGTGTTTAAGCAGCTTAGCAAATTTATCTAATACAGGCAATGGTGCAACAACTATGCTAAGTTAATTTAGCGCTGCTACTCTTGTAGCTTAGTGGTTACCCACTAACTCCCTGGGGGTTTAGCTTTAGCTGTAGCTCTTTTGCGCTAAATATATCGCTACTTTAGCTTTTGAACCGCTACACAAATTTCCAAGAATTTTTAGCTTAGCGTTCCAAGCCCGCTAAAGCTACATTTTAGTGGAAAATTAGCTTGTGGCTGTTATCTGAAGCTAATTTAGCTGATAGATGGAGCTAATTATGAATTAGCGCTCAGAGATTTTATTATTTCTAGTGTCAGACTGAAAATTACAGCTATTTTAAAAGTGCTAAAACTACAGCTACACTACTGCTATACTAACAGGCAGCTGTGCATATGGTTAGCATGGCTATTCCAAAAAACATCCCCATTGGGAATAGAGCCAGGGACCCAAAGGTTACCCCTGACACAGCGGTGGGTAGTCAGGAAGCCAACCACTCACTGCTATGCCAGGGCTACCCTGGTGGCATTCTTGATTTTGTGTTTGTACAATCAATTCCTTTTTTTTTTTTTATTATTATTAAAAGACTTTATTTCTTTTTTTTAGTTTATTCCATTTTTTTTTGGGCCTGCCTGCCAGACCAAACCAAAAAAAAAAAGTACGTCCAATTTTTTAGATCTATCACTCAATTGATTCAGTTTTTTGTATTATTATTAAAAGACTTTTTTTATTATTATTATGTTTTTTTTCCTCCTGCTTGCCAGACAAAACCAATAGGAAAATGTCATTTTTTTATATCTATTGCTCAATTCTTTTTTTTTATCTTTTATCAAAGGGTTTTTTCTTTTTTTTTAATTCCAATCCACTAACCAACCCTACCAGTTTGCTGGTAAGTTGTTCTTGTTTTTCTTTTTTTTTTTTCCACTCCCATCCACCAGCTCTACCCCAATCCCAACCAACCCTACCAGTTTACTGGCAAGTCGTTCTTTTTTTTTACCCAACTTTTTTTTCTTCAACTCCCATCCACCAGCTCTACCAAAATGCCAACCAATCCTACCAGTTTGCTCCAGTTGTAAGTTGTTTTTTTTTCTTTTGCTTTTGCTTTTGCTTTTTTTTTTTTTTTTTCTTCTTCAAATCTGATCCACATCCTCCCCACTGACCCTATCAGTTTGCTCGGTAAGTCGTTTCATTCCTTTTTTTTTTAAAAAAAAAAGCTGACCATCACCCTGCCTTGCTACCCTACCTGCCTAGACCCACCCACCCACCTTGCTACCCTGCCCAGCAACCTGCCTGCCAAGAAAACCACCTGCCTCCTAGCTACCCTCTACCCTGCCTTACTACCTACTTGCCAACCACCTTGCTACCCTGCCCGAGCAACCTGCCTTCCTTGCTACCCTGCCCAAGCAACCTTCCTGCCTCCTAGCTACCCTGCCAAGCGACTGACCTGCCTGATTGCCGAGCTACCAATCTGCCTTGCTACCCTGCCCGAGCAACCTGCCTGCCTGCCTCCTAGCTACCCTGCCTGCATGCCGAGCTACCCTGCCTGCCACCTGCCTGCCAACCTGCCGACCTGCCTTGCTACCCTGCCCAAGCGAACTGCCTGCCTGCCTCCTAGCTACCCTGCCTGCCTGCCAAGCTACCCTGCTACCCTGCCCGAGCGACCTGCCTTCCTGCCTCCTAGCTACCCTGCCAGCATGCCGAGCTACGCTGCCTGCCGCCTGCCTGCCTCCTAGCTGCCCTGTCAAGCTACCTCTGCCTGCCTCCTAGCTACCCTGCCAAGCTACCTCTGCCTGCCTCCTAGCTACCCTGCCAAGCTACCTCTTCCTGCCTCCTAGCTACCCTGCCAAGCTACCCTGCCGACCTGTCAACCTGCCAACCTGCCTTGCTACCCTGCCCAAGCTGCCCGCCCGCCTCCTAGCTACCCTGCCAAGCTACCTTTGCCTGCCTCCTAGCTACCCTGCCAAGCTACCTGCTTACCGTGCCATGCCACCCAATGCTACTAGCCTACCTGCACGACCCGCAGAGCTACGTGCCAACCATTTCTGAATACCTGCCTACCCAACCTGCCAAGCCCGATCATCTTTTTCCCCTGCTAAGTTGTGAGTATTTTTTTTGTATAATATTAGTCCTTCCTCTTCTTCATTGTCTGACTTGCTTGCCCCGCCCCTCACTGTCATTGGATACAGAGAATCAATCACCAATAGACCTAGAAAGATATAACAGATATCTTCCCCCTCCTCCCCTCCCTTCTCTTCCTCCTTCCATAAACTGTCTTTATGTTACTTTTGATTTTTTTGATTATACTGATATAATGTTTTCTTGTCTGTATATTTCCTCTTTTTTTAGGTAACCTACTCCTCATCAGGTGTACTCAGCTAAAAAATACCCTTAAGAATAAGGCCAAAGGTGTCCTGCTTCAGAAAGTATCTGTCAAAAACAATGTCCATGAAGCCTTGAGTTCCAATCATACTAGTCTTCTTCTTTATATGTGTAAACCCTCACACGTAGAAATTTATAATGAATTTGATCCTCGATTTGAAAAAGAAAATCTCACTCAATGTAGTTTATCCAAAGCCATAAATTTTGTGAAATCCCCCTCTTTTAAGCAATTTGATCTTCCCACTACTCAAGTTATGTTTTTTGATTGTAATTCACAAAATCGTCTTATTGGATTTGTCAAATTTACACCTTTTGCCTCAATGACTCCAAAAGAAATAAATGATCTAGAATTCCTATGCTAATATTTTCAAAAGAACAAGTCATTTTCCAGCCCAATCTCTAGCTTCAATGGATCTTCTCTTGGGGGAAGATGAATATGATAGGCTGGTGTCAGTGCCAGAAGCCAAATGAAAGAATTGGCTTATATTTAGCTCAGCCCAAAATCACTCCAAAACTTGAAGAATTTATTGAGTTGATGACTACTGATGGCCCTCATGCAGCTGAGATCATTGGAAATTCTTTTGAACAACACGCCAATCAAGCTCTCCAAAAAAACCAACAACTTATGAAGGACCTTGGCATGCCATTATTCTCAGATACTAGGTTAAACAAAGAAGGCACTAAATTTTTAGCTTTGACTTCAATTTCTTATACTTATGATGGCTTCTTCAAAAAGCCACATGTTTACAAACATGATACTTCTGAATTTGCATTCGTGCAGTGGATTCCTACTCATTCCAAAACTGGAAAGATTGCAACTAAAGCTGATGGTTTCAATGTGCTAGGGGGTGAGTTTTTTTTTCCTGATTTTAACTTTGGTCTCAACTTTGAGCGCTTGGATGGTCTTGCAAGGATGGTCTGGAGGGCTACTGAATACCAGCATTTTACCATGCAACCACAACCAAATTTGGTATTTAGTAGATTGGGATTTTCTTTACAACTTAATCAAAAAACAACTCGCTTCTTCAAAAAGCCACATGTTTACAAACATGATACTTCTGAATTTGCATTCGTGCAGTGGATTCCTACTCATTCCAAAACTGGCAAGATTGCAACTAAAGCTGATGGTTTCAATGTGCTAGGGGGTGAGTTTTTTTTTCCTGATTTTAACTTTGGTCTCAACTTTGAGCGCTTGGATGGTCTTGCAAGGATGGTCTGGAGGGCTACTGAATACCAGCATTTTACCATGCAACCACAATCAAATTTGGTATTTAGTAGATTGGGATTTTCTTTACAACTTAATCAAAAAACAACTAATGTATTTAAAACTATCCAAAAGAATGATGATACTTATGATGGTGATATTTACTATATAATAGCCACAGCGCAAAAAAAATTAAAAAATGATAGTTAATTATACATAGTTTTTTTTTTTTTTTGTAATTATTTTGTTTCATATATTTTATTTAGTAATGATTAACCTTTGGACATTTGGTAATAATAATTTATGCTGCATCTTTAATTCTAAAATATTCAAATAATAATTGGTACACTTGAAATGTATTTATGTTGAATCAAATGTTTTTTTTTCATAAGAAATGAATTTTTATTTGCTATGACAGAATTATTTCACATGGAAATAAACCAGTTCCCAGGTGGATATCGTAAAATAAGCCCCCTTTAAAAAAATAATTTAAACACTCCAATCAATTATCCTCAGGCTCATCATAGTCCAACTCTGCTTAATCACTTGAATACCCATCCCATATCCACATCCTAAACCCACAATGAACTCTGAAAGCAACTGCACCCCCCCTAATCAAACAAATACCACCATCATCAACATCAACAGCACCAACTGGAAATCTACTCGCATAAGAACCCCACTGGAGCAACCAGGATTCATCTCAACCAGTGGAGATTCTTGCCAAACACTCCAGAAACAGGTAGTTCCTAGTTCCCCCCCTTCACCAAAGAGCAGTAACTTCCAGGCCACGGGGAAACTCAGACAACCACCACCATCACAGTCAGCCCACAGGCCAACTCGAATTCCAACCAGACAGGACTCTGAGCTGCAACCACCTAGAGAAGTTTGATTGGTATGTTTTCCATTTAATTGTTGGATTCTTTAACCAATCTGAAATTTATTCATCCTTCACTTCAGTCCCAGCCTGGCTGATCAAAACGGATATCTCCAGATGAAGATGTGGATGTGATTGATTTGGAACAAGATTCAGATATTGAAAATACTAAGGTCAAGGAAAGAAAACCAAGGTCGATCAAAGGGGGCTTTGATCATCCTAAGCTTTACTACTTCCCAGGAGTTCCAGGGCCCAATCAGGTCAGTGCCTGACTTCTGTCTTTTCTCACTTGTTTTCTTACTTTCCCACTTTTTTTGCCAAAACCCCAGCCAAAAGGAAATCTTCCCTACAAGTGCCACTGGTGCCTCAAGTCTGTGAGGGTCAATCAATTGACCAACTCAAACATGAAGACTCATTGGGATGGCTCAAACAACCAAAAAATTATTTGCAAGCCTTGTTCAGGATGAGCTAATGCCATAAGCAAAAGGGCCAACCTCCCACCAAGTGCAACAGACAAATTAGAAGCTCAAGAAAAGAAGACCACCTCTGGTACACTCATGTCGTTTTTTCAAAAGGTTTGGTTTGATAACAACACCTTGAATCAGCTCCTACTCTTCTGGGTGATACAACACTTGCTTCCATGGACCCAATTGGATGATTATCTACTTGGTTTAGCTTTCCATTACTGCAATGTCAACTTGACTGTCTTTTCTCAAACCTGGGCTGCCCAACAAGCACACAAGCTATATCTCCACCTCCAATCCTGTGTTATTCAAGCTATTAAGGTAAGTTGTTTTTTCATTTCAATTGTTGTCCATCTTGTATTGTTGAGTTATTCTCAATTTTCCAACCATTTAGGACTCTGGATCCAAAATCAGCTTGGTTTCTGATGGGTGGACGACCAAAGGTAACCGCAAAGTGTTCGTATTTATTTCTTGCCGTTACATCAACCAAAGTTGGGAGTATGTTTCTCACCACCTGGCCATCAAGTATGTATCCTGGCACCACAACAGGTTATATCTTGCTGCACCTTTTGCAAATATTTTAGTCAAACATGGATTACATAAACAGATCGGTAATGATTTGACTCGCTTTCCCTCTATTTTTGCCTCCTGACTCACCTTTAATCTATTCTTCCCTTGTTCTTCCCTTAGGGTCTTTAACAACAGATTCTGGCAGCAATAACTTCACCATGGCCAAAGAGCTGGCCAGAATCATGAAAAAGAGCGGTGGCAACTTCACCAATTATCTCAAAACTCATCTACACTGCTTCTGCCACATAGTGGCCCTAATCTTGGGAGCTGGTCTCACGCATCTGAAGCTCAAAAAACCTCTCAAAGCTCCCTCAACCAAACCTGACTACTTCCCCAGGCTCAATAATATCACAGAGGTTGATGAAGACACCAACACCAAAACCAACTTTGAGGACCCTGACATTCAATAGATTTAACCATCCGATTAGGAGGAGATAGATGATGTGTATCCTAATGATTCCTCTGATGAAGCCTACTGTGGTGATGATGACCACTCCAGCAAAGACAAGGATCCTGGTAAGAATCCTGAAAACCCCACATTTGGAATAGTTTACACGCTGCTGAAGGTGAGGCCCATACCAGAAAAATAACCTGCACCATGATCTATAATGAATGCATCTGACCTCCTTGCTTGCTGCTCTAGGTTGACTACATTTGTTGATGTGTTTACTCATCAACAGCCTGACAAGCTGAATTCAAGCTGAAGGCCAAACAACTGGGCTACATAGGGCCATCTTTAATTGCTGGTTATGGAATCAGATGGAATGTCCCTTACAATTTCTGGCAGCGTGAATACAGCATGTAAGGTCATTGGACAGCTACTTGATGATGATTGGAATGTCCCTTACAATTTCTGGCAGCGTGAATACAGCATGTAAGGTCATTGGACAGCTACTTGATGATGATCCATATAAATACACAGGTCAGTCTTCTGCCAACCACTTCTACAAGGGATATGAGGTATCACAAAAGGAATGGGAACATGTTAACATCCTTAAATCAGTCTTAGAGGTTGGTGATTTTTTTTTGGTTCATGATCTTGTTCCCCCCATTGGCTCATACTTCTTAACTCTTATTCAACAGGAATTTTTAGCACTGACGCTACGTATGGAGAAAGATGGACCTTCTGCATCAGTGGCTCTTTTTCAGTTTTGCCCACTAATTGACTTACTCCAAAAAAAAGAGAAACTCCCTGAATTCAAACTGCTGAAAGCAATTTTCAACCCCATGATTCAACTTGCCAACAAGTACCTGTTGATAGCACTAAAATGTGATTCAATCTTGCTGTAAACTATATTACACCCAGCCTGGAGACTCTCACTCATCTCTGACCGGTTCCCTGGATACCTTGACTATGCTGAAGAGCTTCTCCATGACACGTTCAAGGCAAAAATGGAAATTATAAACAAGAATTCACTATTGGTAGAGGCCACAGAAATGACTACCAATGACTTGTGTGAGGATTCAGACAAATTCAATTATTATCCAATGCATAGCCGTGCATCAAAAGAAGAGGATTAGCTGAAGAAATATAAGGATGGGGTTTGGCCTTTGGGACATAAGGGTGATCCACTTCAATGGTGGAAGGTGAGTCTCATATGCCGTTAATTTTGAATAACCAGCCATCACAAAGCTGACATTTCAGACTCATGCTTCTGAGTTTCCATCCTTATCAGAAGTTGCAAGAGTCTCTCTGGCATGTGCAGGAAGCTCAGAAACAGTGGAATGGACATTCTCAGCTGCTGTGAATGCTTGTTTGTCTTCAGGAAGCTGTTTGGATGCTGCAACAATTGAGAGGTGTGTCAGCAGCCATATGTGGTTGCAACAAGGGTTAAAAGCAGGTGGAGTATTCTTGCATGCTCAGGATATTATTGATGAAGCTGAATTGCTCACCAAATTTTCTACTCAGGTGGAAAAGATGAAGAAAAAAATTACTAACAAAAACATAAAGCATGTGACAAAAAAAAAAAATTATTTGTATTTCACTCTTTTCATTATATTTAAATACATTGAAAAAATATGAAACATAGAATTTTTTTTTATTTTTATTGCAATTAAACCCCCGCTAAAGTGCTAAATTAGCTTTTAACCCCAGCCAAATAAGCTGTTACTGCACCTAATTTTTTATTTTATTGCAATTAAATCCCCACTAAATTAGCTGTTAACATCCGCTAAATTAGCTGTTACTGCCGCTAATTGTTGTAAAATCAATGAATTCAATAAAAGAAAAAATATATTTATTGAAAATTGTAATTCTTTTATAAACTGCAAGAAAAATTATTAAGCAGCAAAATTAATTAAAATAAAATAAAAATTCTTTTTTGACAATTTTTTTCATAGGTTTGAATAAATCACCTAGAAAATGTTAATTTTAATTATTCTTACCACCAAGATAAAAGGTGAAGACTTTTATCTTTTTATTTTTAATTTCTATTCAAAACAATTAAATAATTATTTTTATGTTTTAAATATTTCATGATTGATTCAGATCGACATGATTTTGTATTAAAATATCTTAAAAATTTCTTTCAAAAAATATACTTACCATGATCTGATCCTGAGCATCAAATCATGATCATGATCATGATGCAATGAATAACTCTTGCAATTGACGCAAATTATGACATCATTTTTATCTTTCTTTTGTTGTTTTTCTGGTTCATTTCTCCACTCTAATCCTTCCTTCCTTTATTTACTCTATTCTTATCTCATTTAAAATAATAATAAAAATAAAAATTTATACATCAAATTAAATAAAATAAAAATATAAAAATATAGTTCAATCTTGATTACTCTACTAGTCAGTCAGTAAGTTCAGTTAGTAGTGTTTCTCATTGATGTGTAGTGATCTTTGAGAGTTATGAATGCTTTTTTCATGTGTAGTTGTCAACCAAGTAAAAATTATTTTAGTATTTTTGGTGTGTAGTTGTCAACAATAAAGAAAAATTATAATATGTTTAGTATTATTATAATTAATTGGTTTATTATGTAGTTTATTAATTAGTCTGTTTCTGCAACATGTGTGGTTGTGTTGCTCCATCTTTCCATGTGTAGTAGTGGAGGGTATATTTTGTTACTGTAAAATGTCACAAATCTGTGACATTGTTTCTTCTTTTCTTATATTAGTGGCTTATTTTGATGGAAATAAAAACTTATCAAGTTTGAGCCACTAAAATATTTTCAATCAAAATCGCTCCCTTCTCCTCGTTCAAATCTCTTTCTTCTCTAAAAATTCTTCATCCATTGAACCTCAAAATACAACATATTTCATCAACACATTGTCATAAAATATTTTTTCTTTCATAACAATAATCATCTTATCTTTTGTAATTTAAAATTAAAAATAAAATAAAAACATCATTATCTTATTCAATTAAAAATCAATTTAAATTTTATAAAATTGTTAACCATTAATATTATCTTCAATTAAAATATTTTATATTTATCATTATAAACATTATTAAAAATAAACATCATTATTAATCTTAAATCATTTATCATTAAATTTTATTATTCTTATTAATTTATCATCTTTATAAATAATCATTTTTACCCTACCTTATTTTTAGGTATTTCTTTTTCTATTTTTATATATATTTTTTCTTATTTTGATTATTGCTTAAAAACAAAAAGTAATTTAACTCTTGTTTTTAGTTGCTTAAATAAACAATTATTGGCTAAATTAGCTTTTAGCTAGCTAAAGTAGCGGACTTTTAACCCCCTGAAGCTAAAATTCTGCTACTTTTAGCGTAGAAAAAAAAATTCACCCAGGGGTTAGCTTTAGCTGGTCCAAAAAACAGCTACCGCCAAAAAAAATTAGCTGTAGCGGAAAACTGCTAATTATCTGGGCACTAAAATCTAAGTGTAGCTTAGCTGTTGCACCATTGATACAGGACCCTATGGGCATTAAAGTTTTAACCAACAGCCTGAAGATGATAATAAGTAAGTAAATAAAATAGTTTGGATAGTTGAGTATATTTTAGAGTAGAGTAGTAGTTTAAGTATAGTTGTTTGAGTAATAGTTTAGTTAGTATTTTAATTTATTTATTTTAGTAGCTTAAATAAATTAGTAAATAGAATTATTCTACAAATATTTAATTATAAGGCAATCATTATTCCAACACAACACATAAGGAAACTTCCCACAAGTGCACATAGGAAGTATTCTTAGCACAACTACACATGCTATAGAGACTCAACTACTTAATTATACCTCAACTACACATGGTATGAAGACTTCTCACACAACTACACATGCTATAATGACTTCAACACTTAAACACATCACAATCACTGCAAAAAAATCTCCTGTGACTGCCAGCAGTTGACATGCAGTAGCTTTTGTTTAACTTTTATTTTACTCTGACCTTACTCAAAGTTGAATTGAACCATACTCTAATGCACAACTTTTGTTTAACTTTTATTTTACTCTGACCTTACTCAAAGTTGAATTGAACCATACTCTAATGCACAATCACTGTGAAAAAAATTGAATCTTGGATTAAGTTGAAGTAAAAACTGAATAAAACCAGAGTATGCTGCATGTCAACTGCTGGCAGTTGCAGGAGATTTTTTTGCAGTGAATTACACATGATATAAATATTTTCTAAATTCTTAAAAACCATAAATAAATCATTTATACTAATCTCATAGACAGGCGGCATCTGACAACTCCACAAATAAGACAGTCCGACATGTCAACAGGGAATTCTATCTCACCAACAATGCCCTGTTTCAGAAGCAGGTCACTTTGGATTGGGTCTCTACCGGGTATCAACTGGCTGATATTTTCACCAAATCTCTGCCTAGAGACCAATTTAAAAAATTAGCTGGGACCATTTTTGGCGCTGGCTAGAGGTATTCACCAAATCTCTGCCTAGAGACCAATTTAAAAAATTAGCTGGGACCATTTTTGGCGCTGGCTAGAGGTATTTTTTTTTCTTCTTTTCTTTCCTTTCTTTTATCTTGTTTTTTATATCCTTCTTTTACTTCTCTCAGTTTCTCTGCTATCATCTGTGTCATCCGTCTGTAAATAGGCACAGTGTCTTGGTGAGGGGGGGTGTTGTAACCTATCCGGTGACACACCACAGTCTCACCAGCCACTGAGCAGTGTTCTTCCAGAAGTCTAGCTACCAGAAATACACACTTATGCAAAACATATCACATACTTTTCACCACAAATATATGGTGGTAAATCTATATGCACCAGTATTACATGCGTCACTGCAAAAATATCTCTTGTGACTGTGTGCAGTTGAAATGCAGCTTATTCCAACTTCTCCCTTGTTCTTTCTTAAGGTTTAATTGGAATGCACAGTGACTGTGAATCATGCACAGTGACTGTGAATCATGCACATTGACTGTGAATCATGCACAGTGACTGTGAATCATGCACAGTGACTGTGAATCATGCACAGTGACTGTGAATCATGCACAGTGACTGTGAATCATGCACATTGACTGTGAATCATGCACAGTGACTGTGAATCATGCACAGTGACTGTGAATCATGCACAGTGACTGTGAATCATGCACAGTGACTGTGAATCATGCAAAGTCACTGTGAATCATGCACAGTCTCTGTGAATCATGCACCGTCTGTGAATCATGCACAGTGACTGTGAATCATGCACAGTAACTTTGAATCATGCACAGCAACTGTGCATTCAAGTCAGCTTCAAGGAAGACTTGAGTTGTCATCCAAGTTGAACCCAAGTTTCCACATTTCAACTGGTGACAGTTAAGCAAGTTTTTTATTGTATAAACACCAGAAAATGAAATGAGAAATGTCTTAAGTATAGTAAGAGAAAAGAAGGGAAATTTATCCAAGGGAATGGATTGAAGAGAAGGCAAAGAGAGTGAGCAAAAAAAAAAAAAGAAAGAGAAAAACACATGTAGAATCCTTTTTTCCACCTTTCCACTTTCAGGATCTCCTCTCTGATCCTGAGTTTTTCTAATTGATTTAAAATTCTTCAGCTTTTATTGTTTATGTGTACCTTCGCGAAATATTTTTCATAACAAAATCCTTTCATCGAGTTTTTCCTCTTATGTGTTTCTTAAATTTTCTTGTTTTCAAAACAAATAACAAGTCATTTATGCCACCAACAATACAGGCTTTTATCGCACCAATTTCAGAACGCATTATAGCAGTATAAACTTGAGAGATTTTACCAATAAAATTGAACTTTTGGGGAGAAGTGGATTCACGCAAAGTCTCAATCTCTTTTTAATGCCCATGAGAAAGAAAATGATGCCAATTTTGAAGTAAAATCAAATTATCTTTTTGAAGTTTTCCAATATTTGCTCTAAATATTTCAATATCTTCTGGTTTTCCTGAATTTCTTGAAGTCAGTAGACTTTCCTTAGGATTTAAACCAAAATCACACCATAATGTTTCGTAACCAATCTTGTAACCTTTTTCAATGTTGATTTTCTTTCCGAGCAGTTTTTTCAGTACATTTGTTGATAATGGGATATCTCTAAGATCTGCGTTCAAAATTAATCTACTGAGATTGATGAGAGGAATTGAATACTGGATCCCATAAGTTTTTAGTAGCCATGCACGTTCTGATGAATCTTTCCATGATAAAATTGAATTGGGGTTAGTCATGACTTCTAGTAGTTGTTTATAAGATTCATCTATTGACATCTTGGAATCTAAGCCCAAACTCGGAATCCTAAGCACATCTATCACTTTCGCAATGGTGAAAACGTTTAATCCAAACTTCTCACTTTCATTGAACAATCTGTTAAAAGGAACATTTAACAAACCCGTGGGATATTTATCTGCCCAATAGCGCTTCAAAGCAATTCGTCTTTGTGCGTCACGGTGACCACAAATAGCTTTCAGGATTTCATTTATGGTATCATAGCCACCAGCTTGCGAGGGATTCTCTGCAAGTATATTTGAACTACACGGTGGATATGAAACTGAATGGGGATCAGATGAGATACCATAGTGAAATGCCAACAGTAACTTCTTTTTAGAAGTGAAGTGTTTTACAGGTGTGGCATCGGAGAATTTCTTCCAATTTGCAGCTATAGTGTGCCGGTGAAATGAAAGGCGAAATGCATTTATCCACCTTAAGAATTCTAATGGTCCCAAATGATCCTTGATAGTAGCTTCAGCCTGGAATAGTTCCTTCCTAGAAATGAAAGGATCCTTCTGGTTCCATATTTTTTTTAATCGTTTATAATCATAACTATTGACAGGAGAAGAAATTCCAATATGAGGAGTCTTGTTATTCAGGCTCAAATATGTACCCATCAGATCCATCAACATCAAGTTTATACCTTGCATCTTCCAATTCAAATAATTAGATTCTGACCATTTTTTGATGAATTCATCTCTATTCATGCTCCACTCTTTTTCTTCATGAATGTTTTCAACTTGTGGAGGACTAGCTTTGAAAAACCTCCCATTTAAAAAATTAGATCCTGAACCTTTTTGGATTGGTTGATGATTACCCATGTTACGAATTTTTTTTGCGTGAATATCTTGAACTGATGAAGGCTTAGTATTGACAGCAACAAATTTTGACAATTTCTTGAGTATATCAATTTCATAAAAAATTTCATCATATTCAATAATCTTTTCAACTGGTATGACTTTTGATGTTAATATTGAATACGTGTTTTTTGGATGATTTGATTCAGATTTTTGTCAGTCCAAGGGCAATTCATTCAACAATTTAGATTGAGACGATAGCCTTCGGTTTCCCTCTTGCGGAATCATCTGTGTAATTTTCTGCACCGAACCATTCACATCTTCTTCAACATTTTTCACAGTTTCAACACATTGCAGACCTGAAGGATTCGGACTTTTTAGCGAGGGGTTCAATCTAGATGAATCCGAGCCCGCAAGTTGGAGAGAGATATCGGAGGAGCTATGGATACGCAAATTACCAGCATCAAAGGTAGAGTTAACCAAAGCTCCATGGAAAACTAGTAAAAGCACTGATACATGAAGGAATTTGAGCGTCATTTAATCATGCAAGAGTAGCGATCACAATAGGTTCTGGTTCTGGTAATAACTAGAAGTTTGTGGAGATGATGTACACTACGCAGCTTGAATTTACTTTTTAAAAGCATAAATGAGTATTTCTCACATGTTTAGGCTATTAGTCTCAAGCATACATACAAGAAATGGCCTGTGCTTCCTTTCTGGTACATTTTTGATGCACTTAGGGCAACACGAAGCATCTGGTGGATTTTCAATAATGATGACCAGCTGATTTTTCTTGGGGCCATTCAGTTGCTGAAGGTATATGATCATTGCCTTTGGTACTTCTAGATGTATCTTGGGTAATCAATGCATTGCAAACAGTACTACCATCTTTCTTCGGTAGGTGCCGTGCACGTGACTGGATTGCTTTCTTGTTTCGGGATGAAGGATGACCAGACCCACGACTTTGTTCTTGATGGGGTTGGATCCTGACTTGAGCAATTATTCTGATCTGTTAGATTTTGAGAGTTCAATTGCATGAAGTTGCTATCTGGCTTGAATTTGTTTTGTAATCAGATTGACTATTGGTACTACCATCATTGATAGGATTGTTGTGGTATGAGAAAAAATTTCTCGACTGGATTGAAACTCAAATAATTTATATATATAACTTGATCTACCAGGGACCTACAAGGACCTGGTCTATGGCAATACCTGTTATTTGGTGAGTAGCCTCCCTAATTAAGAGGGGGTGGAAACCAATAAGAACCCATACTGAACTTCTAATTTAAATCAGTTTGACTTTCCCCAAGAGAGAAAATGTGAAAATCTGAGAGCGATGAATAAACGACAAGACAATTAAGTGAACAGGGCAATTAAAATGTATTTTTCTACTTTTAAAAAATGGTAAGTAAGACGAGGATAAAATAAGCTACACAGAATCAATAATGGTATAAATTAATGCTTTTTTTAAGGACAAATCCATAGTGTAATAAACAAGAAGGGTACAATCGAAATTGGATTTATCTATTTATTATTATTATTTTGCTTCAAAAATAATCCATTGAGTTGAGATTATTGGAGTCTCGATTAAGCAATCTTGAATATTCCTGTGATGAGATGAAGAATCAAGAAATTCGAACATGAAGAACGCGTTATACGTCAGAATTATTACATTAGATGAAAATGATTGAGGTTGATAAATCGAAAAAGAGGAATCAAGGATAAAAAAGGACGAACCAAAAATAGCAAGTACAGATAAGCTTGCATGTCGGTTTTTCTCCAAAATTCTTGGGACCATTGATGACCAGCAAGAGCGATTTTTTTCCCCAGATGGTCATGATGATGTTGACCATTAGTATCACCGAGGAAAAACATCATACTAAGAAAAAAGTGCCGGATGAAAAATGATACAATAGTCAGTTGAATCTTTCGTTAAATTTTGATTAACGGATGAAGAAAAAAGTGTTTCAATTGTTCCTTACATATCGTATAAATCTTGGTAATCCACTCTAACAGGTATATAGCTAATTGTACACGAAAAAGAGGCAAATATTCAAGATGGACATTTCATTCATTGATGAGTGACAAAGGCAAAGAAGAACCCAGCAACCTACTGATACCAAGGCTGTATTCGATCAGCATACCTAGTGATTCGATCAAACCAAACAAAGCGAGACATCTTGAATTAATCTTTTCTCACGTGTTTCGTTAAAGATACAAGAAATAGGACTTACCACTCAGGAAAAATAGTACTAGAAAATGAGAAAATAAACGAATTAAAATAAAAGGTTCGGCCAAATAAGAATCTGAACGCGGACAATGTGGGTAGGTGTAAAGAGGTTGAACCAACCTTTTTAAGATGGCGCTTTTCGTTGACATTAATCTATGAAATCTACCACTCCAACCATTGCCATCCACATCAATGGAATACCTAAATCGAATTAATAATTGCGCAAATGATAAATTTTTTTTTGCTCTGGATCTCGAATTGAGCGGTACAATGTACCTCTATACTGATGCATACTAACTTGAACGTATTGGCTGCAGAAAAGTCAACAAATGGCTTGAAGACATAGTTTTTCTTAACTGCTTCGCAACTTCCATCGCTATACTACAAAAAAGAAGGAAACAATACCAGTGAAACAAAAAATAAAAACAAGATAAGAAGTCAAAAAAATAAATTTCTTTATTGTATATAAGCATAAGTTTAGCTTCAATTCACCTCACATTGGATTGGGGAACCAGTAAATCCGACGTCAAAATACTTCACATTCAGAGCTTGAGTATCAGCTTGAAGATATTTTAAATAGTCATGTGAGTCAGTAGTTCGAACGGAGACATTGCCTCTTGCTTGATTAGCAACTGAACCATGAAAAACCATTCAAAAAAAAAAAGTTAACTGGGCAGCACTGTATGAATTAATCTTGGTTCGCTTAGAAGAAAAATTGACGAGGAGAATCTTACATTTGACTAATCTGGTTCTCTGACTCTGTCTCCAATTAGAAAGATTGGAGAACCAAGTACCAGTGGTACGACCTCTCCAAATGAGTTGATTTTTCTTTTCTTCCCAGTCAGGGTCATCACCCACTTCTTGATTAACTTGGGAAGATGGTGCCAAGAGTAATTCAGCAAAACCGTGAGACTTTGTAAAACTAAAAAGTGGAAAAAAGGGATGAACTTTGGGGCGTGTTCTAAAAAAAAGACGGGGTTACTATCAGTTCAAGGACCATTTGAAAGCAGAGGTATAAGGAGAAAGCTGAGTCATTGTTTGAATGGAATATGAATTTACCCAGATAAAAAACCGTTATTTTGAAGTAGGTCCGGATGATCACAAAAGTATGATGCGGCTACGGGATCGTGAATGTAACTCTGACTAAATCCAGAGTTGGGTATAGTTTGAAGGCCATCAAGTTGAAGACGTAATTCTGATTGAGATGGGCAGAGATTGGGCCAACCCTGAAGGCCAGGTTGATCTTTGATATCTTGTAAGTTTTGAGGGGTCAACACTAAAGGTTAACAGACATTATAGACACAAAGTCAATTTTGGTATGAGTATATACTGACGGTTTTCTAGTTACCAACATGTTGAATTGCATACAGCTTGAATATGTTGCTCATAGTTACTTGCTGATACTGAGACAGCTAGATAGATGGGAGGTGATAGCAAAATAAACAGAGTCCATCAGGCTTCATATTGATCGAGAGAGGTAAAAGTGACAATATATCCCAAACCTGGTAGATCTTCAGCAGAGATAGGTATATCTAGATCGGGTAATAGATGTGCAATGTCCTGAAGAAGGTTGATCGTTTCCTGTGCTCGGATTTTCATATCATCCCGAGGGTTTTGATTTGATAAACTTAATTTTCCATTCCGGATTGATATTACAAAGATCATAGGGGACCATTTAGTCTGATTGTTCACCAATGCGTTGACTCGCTGATTGAAAATTAGAGGAGGTATTGCAAAGAAAGGTTTGATTGATTTATGTACTTGATCAAATTCATCTAGCAATTTGACGTGATTTGAAGTAGCCCAATTCCACCATTGATCATAACCTTTAGGTGGGTTACGATGATGACGTCTTTGGTATTCTGCTACTGCAGCTGATATATGTTTTGATTGAGAATTTAGTTTGAGATTCCAAGCTTGGGTTGCGTTATGAATTAGAGAAACGATCGGATGAATAACTGGTTGGCTGATATGATGAAGTGATTGATGTAAATTATCATTAAAATAAAGATGACCGTTGGGAGAGAGTTTTTCTTGAATTAGGTCAAGTGAGGAAGTCGAAGTGAATCGAAGTGAGTTAAGGAAATAAGATAAATTCCGCTGATGATTAGGTAAACTGGAATGTGATATCAGAAAGATCGTTGTGATGAGTAGTAAGCCAAGAAGAGTAGTAATGATGATTGAAATTGCTTTCCGTCGAGGCAACAGGAACATGCTATAGTTATAAGTCAAGTTAGTAAAAGTTTACTGTTAGTTTGAAAACTAGGAGATTCAAGTAAGAAAAATGGTTTGCATGAACACGAAAAGGCTTTGTCATGTAGAGCAAATACAAATATGTAAATACATAGGAGCTTACCAAAGTATTTTGTACATAAAATATCAGATTTGTTCATGAAACGAGTGAGATCAACTTGATGACCATCCCTTGCTTGAATGTTTCTCAGCCTTCAACGGTTGAATTTTGTAATTATGTAGAATGAAAAATAATTACGGATTGCTTATAAAGCTCGACTGACTCAGACTGTCTCTGGCAGCTAGGATACGGTGGGTTATCCGCGGAAATACCCGAGTGTCGGGGGCGGCTTTTGGGCCGCCCGACTTTTTACCCGCCGAGTACGGGAATAACCGCGGGTATCCGACCTGGTCGGGTACCCGCGGTTATTCCCGGCGGGTATCCGATCAAAACGGGAATCTGGCGACAGATCCTTGAAAGGTCCATCTTGAGTCGGAGCCCGCAGCACTGCAGCAGATTAACGCAACATATCCAATTTAATTTAAATATATTATACATATATAATATCATATTCATCCATCGGACCATCATCATATGATTCATATCCCCCTCCAATCCCGATCGGCAACGTCTCGACTCTCAATAAATCCCGATCGGCCACTCAATTTTTAAGTAAGTCAAATTTTCTTCTTTCTTCATATCTTTCATAATATCTTTTATTTTCATCATCAAATCCTTCACTAAACTTATGCGCTTTAAAATTATACCCCCAGCTATCCAACTCATGCCCCCGGCCGCATCCCATTGTCCTCAAACCGCTTCCTCCCACGACGATGACATCAAAATTGAGGATCCTAGCACGTTAACCAGCTCAACCACCACGACTCCTACCGTACCCCAGCGCAGC
>JNCO01000164.1:0-37485 GCA_000785685.1 Uromyces viciae-fabae | reverse complement strand
TAAAAAAATAAAAAAATAAAAAAATAAAAAAATAAAAAAATAAAAAAATAAAAAAATAAAAAAATAAAAAATCCAATGTCCCCACCTTTTTTTCCAAATGAAAATGACTCTAATGCTAATGTAAATTCTTCTTTTAATGAAAATAACTCACCTTTTGATTCTTTACAGATAATGAGCCTCAATGGCTACAACAAGACAGAAACCACTCTCAGTATTCTTAACTCAGAAAATGACGCAAAAATTGTTTTTCTTCAAGAACCTGGTCTCAATAAATTCAATCATCAATTTCATCATCATCAAAACTGGAATTCTTTTCTTGATCACAATCACACTACTCTTGATTATCATTCTAGACACAGAACTGGCACCCTTTTCAATAAAATCATTCCTTCTGAAAATATTCATCCTCTTCCTGGTGGTTCTCAATATTTATCAGCCTTTAAAATTAATTTTTTCAATCCAAATTGTCCATCCATGCAATTCATCAACTTTTACAACCGCCCACCTCATTTTGAACCTCTTCCTCTTTTAGAAAAATGGCTCAGAGAAAATAATAACAGAAAAATTCCAACTTTTATTTTTATGGACTCCAATTTACATCACTCTTTGTGGAAACCTGATAACTATCCCCACACCAATTATCAATCAAAACAACTCATTGAAATTTGTGGCACTCAAGGATTTAAGATTATCTCAGAAAAATTCATTCCAACTTATCATTCTAAGCGTGGAACCCCAACAACAATTGATCTCATCTGGGCCAATCATTCTGCCACTAAATTTGTCCAATCCTGCCAAACTTCTAGCTCTAATAATAATTCAGACCACCAATCACTATGCCTCAATCTTAATGTTTTTCCTCAATCTTTTCAACTTTTCAAAACAATTCCAACAACACCATTTGACGCCAAAAAATTCTTAAATGACATCAAAACTCCCCTCTCTCTGCTTAATTATTATTTAACTACGCCTGAAGAAATTGACATGATTGTAAATGAAATGACAAATATTTTTAAAAATTCTCTTGACAATCAAACAAAAAAAATTAAGCTCAACAACTCCAAGTCTAAACCATGGTGGAACAAAAAAGTCCTTGATCCCATTGTCAAAAACAGAAATAAAGCACATAAATGTATTCTCCTTTCCAATTCCTCTGACGCCCAAAATTCTTACTGGAAATGGCAAAATAAATTCAAAATAATTGTTTCAGACTTAAAAAGAATTCACTGGTGTCAATTCCTCTCAGAATCTCATCAACACCAAATTTTCACCGCCTACAAATTCATCAAGCCTTCAACCTCTTCTTCAGTTGACCCCTTCTCAATCAAAACAATATTCTTAATTCATCAAAATCAGAACAATCTCAACTTCTTTTTCAAGGCACCTCTGCCATCCCAATCAACTGTTTTCTTGATGACATCCCCCCTGTTGTTTTTTCTAATGAATTTTCTTTTCCTCCAATTGAGATGATGAAATTGACTATGTGATTACTAATCTTAAAAAGAAAAAAAGCTCCTAGAATTGATAAAATTAAAAAATGAACACATTATTTTAGCAAAAGAGCTATTGATTCCCCTTTTTAAAAATATCTTTTCTGCGTGCTTTAAGCAGGTTATTTTCCCACAGATTGGAAACACGCCCTTACCTCAATTGTCAGAAAAGCCAACAAAGAAAACTACTCCAACCCATCCAGTTACAGGCCAATTGCCCTTCTCAGTTGTCTCAGAAAAACCTTTGAATCAATTATCACAAGAAGAATCACTTTTTGGGCTGAATCCAACAACACCCTGGCCTCTGGTCATTTTGGGGCAGAGCTGGAGGAAGTACCACTGATGCTGATATTTTTATTTTTTCCTGGTTAAAAAATAAATGGTGTCAAAATAAAATCATAACAGCTCTCTTTTTAGACGTCAAATCAGCCTTTCCTTCAGTGATTAAACAACGCCTCACCCAAATTCTTTTCAACAAAAATTGTCCCCAATATCTCATTTCAATTGTCTCAGAAAAACCTTTGAATCAATTATCACAAGAAGAATCACTTTTTGGGCTGAATCCAACAACACCCTGGCCTCTGGTCATTTTGGGGCAGAGCTGGAGGAAGTACCACTGATGCTGATATTTTTATTTTTTCCTGGTTAAAAAATAAATGGTGTCAAAATAAAATCATAACAGCTCTCTTTTTAGACGTCAAATCAGCCTTTCCTTCAGTGATTAAACAACGCCTCACCCAAATTCTTTTCAACAAAAATTGTCCCCAATATCTCATTTCAATTATCAAAAACTTTTTATCAAATAGAACTACCTCAATGCGCCTTGAAGAATTTATTTCTGACCCTTTCAACTTGCAATGTGGCCTTCCTCAAGGTTCCCCTCTTTCACCAATTTGGTATATTATTTATAATTCAGATTTACTATCTCCAAATGAAATAGAATTAAATGAAGATCAAATTTCTCTTGGCTTTATTGATGACGTGGTTCACCTCTCTGCTCATGAAAACATTCACACTTCCATTGAAATCTTACAACAAAGAAGAATTGCCTCACTCACCTGGGGAACAAAACACAACACAATTTTTGACAAAAAGAAAGCAAATTTCATGATTTTTTCAAACAAACAAAAACAACTCAATTTATATTTCACTTTTGGGGACTTAATTATCCCAAAATCCGCTTTCAAAACTCACTTTTTTAGATCAATATAAAAAAATTAAGAAAACAGGAGAAAATACAATAGAACAATTAATCAAAATTAACAGATGCTCTTATGGATTGAACATTGAAGGCGCCAAAAATTTAATTATTAGTGTATTACTAGGGATCTTGGCAGCGTGCACGCCACCAACAAAGCCTATACACCTCTCACCTTTTCCTATGACTGGAATTTGGGGTCAGCATGATTATTTATTCAAGAGTTCCTCAAGGCCTGATTCTGTCTCCATACTCAATAAATCATTTCTCATCAATCCAGAAAGGGGCCTTGGTGTAGCACAAATGTCAAATGGGTCTTTCTTCTTCCATTATCTATTCCTATCACTGAGAGTTTCAATTAGAGTAAGTTGTTCAGTGTTAGAATCAGGAAAACCATTTTCCCAGAAGCTTCTCAGGACTTATATAACTCATATCCAGTATTTTAAGCTTTATTCCACATTCAACAATCTTTTCAATTATTATTATTATTTTTATTTTAATCTTTTGAAAAGCTTAATTATCCTTTTTTTATTTCAAAGATTTTTAGAGTCATTTTGACATCAAGTATTAAAGTGATATCTCATTATCAGCAATTACAATTTTTTTCAATCTGAAGTTGTTTACTGGCTCTCTTAAGAGTTCTGCATAAATATTTTTAATTTTGATACATTGAATTTTGATTTCATTTAATAATACCAATTCTCTAATAAAATGAATTGATAAAGTCATATGTTTTTTTTCTAAAAAGCTTTTGACTTGCATCACTAAATACTAATCCACTTCCACCTCTATTACCTTCAAAATTCAACATGATGTTTTTAATTTCAATCATTCAATTTAATTGATTAAATTTCTGGTTCTTTTTATTCTCTTAACAAATTTAAGAGTCTTGAATTTGAAATGGTAATTCAAATTTAATTGATTTTGATTCACATGATTATGATTTCAGTTTCATCAATGCTTTTTGTTCTTGATCAGATAAATGTTAAAATTAATTTTCATTTTCAAAATTATTTTTTACTATCACTGGTGTTTTCACCATATAACGATCTTATCAAACCAAGATGTAATTGCATTAGAACATAATACAAATAATAAAAACACAAGTATAAAAACGAAGTACCTAAGACTCTGATTTGTGACAGCAAGTGGGAGGTAAAGGGAAGGAAGACAAAAGATGCACAAGATGACAAAAATCAAACAAAGACTACAAAGAATAATGACCATCTGTAACTGTTTGGTTGGACTCCCCATTTTTCCCAACACAAAGTAATGAAGATCGTGGGTCGGATTGAATTGGAAGTGTAAGAAATTAGGTCAATTAAAAAGGGATAAAAGTTGAAGCAATTAAATAAGTGTTGGCGAGAGCCGTCTGTGGAAGGGATGGATCATTTAATTACTATTAAAATAGATGAGAACAAACCAAAGATAAATTTAAGTTCAAAATTGAATCAATTTAATTTAAATGTATTGATTTTGATTTATTAATATTTATTTCTTATAAGCTCACCAAGCAAATTGTAAGTTGAGGTTCCCATCAAAATCAAGCAAACATTTTATGAAAGGCTCAATAATCTTGCTTTTCCTGTATCTCAATTTTTTCTCAAGATTTCCAATTGATTGTTTGAGGATTCCAAGGCAGATTCAATGGTGCGATACTTTTTTGGTGTAAAAAAAATGGATAAAAAATCAATAAGCATTCAAGAAGTTGACATTAGTTATAAAGAATATATATAAAAAAAAAGGGTACGTACGCGGATGATTGGAACAAAGCAAAAAAATAAACCTATTGGACTTGTGAAGTGGATAGCTGAGGGTGGAAAGGAATTTGATATGGCATGAGCTAGAAAGAATTAAAAAAAGAATGGGTACGTACGTGGATGATCGGAACAATCCCAAATTTAAGCCAAAAAAAAAAATTGTATCAGACCTGTGAATTGGATAACTGAGGGTGCAAAAGGATATGAGTTGCCATGAGCTAGAAAGATTAAAAAAAAAAAAAAAAAAAAGGGTACGTACGCGGGAACCTGGGAACCATAAAAAAAAAGACCAACCAAAGATTCGATGGATGGCAGAAATTGTCAGGGGGGGGGGGGGGGGCGGGTGGTGAAGCTGTATTAGTCAGCTGTATAACCACCCGTGGTGGTTTTGCGGTGGCGGTTTTGGGAGGAATGTTGGGGAAGTTGGGAACTCCCGGGGTCGCGGGCCGGACAACATTTTTGGTATAGGCTGTATACCAGAACGCAAAATCAAGCTGGCTCCACCGATTGGTGAGCCAGCCGTGTTTGTTTGCGGTAGGCCGGCGCGGGAGTAGCGCCAACCAATCAGTAAATGATAGTTGGCCCCGTGTGCAGCATTATTGCTGCACACGAGGGCCGGCTAACCACCTCCCACCGTCTGGTGTACCGATAAATGGTACACCAGACGGTGAAGTTGGTTGGCTTCGTGCCGGTTCGGACGATTGGCCCACCTCCCCGCGGGAGGTGGCCAATCAACATAAATCTGTATGTTGCGCGGGCCAACCCGTGGGCCCAAAGGTACATCTGCCTGACCCGCCCCGACCCGCTTGGGCTGACGGGTCGGGTCCGGGCGTTGTTTTTTGACCCGAACCCGACCCGTTTACAATGTGACCCCGTCGTTTTAGCACGGCCAGGCACGGCCCCTGTAGATTTAGGATTACACTAGGTGTAAAGGCAATGGCATTCAGCAAGTCCTCCACTAAATGATGCCATTTGGATTAAAAAAAATGTGGTCATTTGCAGGTAAGCCCTTAAGCAGCGGTCACTAAACCAGCTCCCTTAAATTATTTTCTCATGTTGTAAAGAACAATTAACTAAAAAAAAATACCTAAAAATTAAAGAAAGAAATGTCATATGATAGAGGAAAAAGAAGGAGGTGGCGGGTGGATACACAATGAAGAGAGATGCAAAGTGAAGAAATATGAGTATATAGATATACACAGATGGAAAATGAAAAAAAAAAAAACTGTGAAAAAGATAATTCAAAAAATGAGGATGAAAGAAAAAAACAACGAGCTGCCTTTTATTTTGGAAGTAAATTAAGAGGAGGATTTATTATCTTGAGAAGTGTGTTTAGGATTTCTTCTAATGGAAAATGTTCTTTGAGGGGGATTTGAAAATAAAGTTTGAGAGTTTATCAATACATCTTGATCTGAAGCAGGAAGTGAAGGTGAAGGCGGCAATAAAGGTTCTAAGAAAAAGAAACAAGTCGGACAAAGCCAAATGAAAACAGCATTGTAAGAAAGTGTGGTCTCCTATGACTTTAATTGGTTGATGAACTAAGAACAACTTTTACTTACGAGTGGAAAGGTCATTAGAAGATAAAAGTTGATTATTATTAACATGGATTGTTTCAATTTGATCATCATGATTATTGTTAAATTGTTGTGAAGGACTGGGAGAAATCTGAGGAGAACCAGAAAGAGAATAACTTTCATATCGTACGGCTTCCAAAGACTTTCGAGCTGAAGGTGATATGGTCCGATTTCTGATGGCTGAACTTTTTTGTGACATACTTCTTTCTAATCCTGATGTTTCCGTTGGCAATCCTTCGAATAGCTCTTCATGATGTTCTATTAATACCGACATGACATCATCCTAAAATCAAAATCCATTTGTTCAGTCATCCTATTTTTCATCGGGGTTTTTTTGAAGAAAAGAAAAGAAAGCGTTCTACCTTCCAACTTTGGGCTGGTAACTGCTGACTACCAGGTTCATCCAGAAATACGACGGGAGAAAAGACTAAGCCCAAATTACTCGAAGTCATTTTACTAATATTAGAAAAACTGGCCACTCGATTTAAATGTTCACAGAGTAATTTAAGAGTTGCTTGATGAGCTATGGGTAACCTTCTAATTCTTTTTGATAATAATCGAAATGCCTCTGGTCGTGATTCTTCTAACTGTTGAGAAAGACTAACTCTTTCAACTAAAGGAAATGGGAATAATGCTTGTGGTAGTTGTCTCAAGTACAGTTTTAAAACTCCTGAAATCGTGTACATGTCGTGAATTGTTGGATCAAAATTGAATGTATCTTCATCCCTGCACACAGATGAAATTGAAGTTTTGCGTTAATAGATGAATATGGTTTTTTTTCTTCTTTTGTTGTCACTTGAGACAAGCAAATCTAGCGAAGAATGATGATGACTCTGATTTAATTATGATATCAGATCTCTACTTACTTTTCGATTTCATGAACTAGTTGAGTAACATTGTGTAATTTACCCGATATGCGATAAATGCCTTCTTGTTTCAAACCGTTTCGATCAATCTCTTCAACGCATTTACGAACGATTAAAGGTATGGGTCCTTTATGTGGGTTACTAGCGCAATAATCATTGATAGCAACTCCGAATAACAAGCTCAAACAAGGACCTATGAATGCATTTTCATACAAGACTTTGGGTTCCTCATATTCGTTTACTGTTGAGTCGTTGTATTGTCTCATGTCAGCTTCTGGATTTATCTTCATCACTATGTGTTGTGCGTGATCACAGATCTTTTTTAATTGTTCAATTGAAATTTGTGATCATTTTTGCAAGGAAACCATATTAGAATTAATAACTTTTCAAAATTCCGAACTGATAAGGTGATTGCGAATTTGGAAGCAAATTCATCTTTCTTAAAAGTCATGAAAAGTGATAATTGTCAACTTACAGATATCCAAGAGACAGCTTGAATGCGAGTTTCATCGTTATAATAAGAAAAAGATTCCTTGAGTTCACCCGAGATCTCGTAAACCATTTCTTCAGTAGCCCGCCTAGCGCCACGAATGACTTGTTCCTTACGTAGACGGAGTGTTTCTAAATGAAATACCCCTTTACGGTAGTCACGATCCGCTTCTTCTGCTTCCCTTTTGACTTTGACACCACGAAGGGCTGAAGGACGAATGATGAGTTCTTCTATTGGATTCATGGTTTGATTACCTGACTTGTTTTCCTTTCGTGAATTAAGTCGTTGGATGAAGTTGTTGGTATTAGCTCTGAGGGCATGAAGGACGTCAGTACCCTTGGCTTGGATTGGATTAGCAGGAGGTGGGGTGACGGTATCACGAAGGGCGCTGGAGGTGGCACCTGAGATGATGACAGATGATTTAGTTTGTGGGTTGAGAGTTTCGGTGGATGGTCGAGCAGGTGAATGAGTGATGGGATGTGAAGTTGGAAATTGATCGGTAGAAGTAGAGGAGTAAAGCGATTTGTTTGGGACATGTTCCCAGGTTGAACTAGCTAGACGTTGATCTTCAAGAAGTTTATCCCTGAATTCAGCAGCTTCGGTCAAATTATGAACTTGAGCGACTTCTTCACACTTTCTATCGTAACACTTTTTGAGCCTCTGTACGGTAGAGAGATACTCCTTGTGTTCATTAATAGAATTTCTTAGTTCATCCCTGATTCGATTGACAGTACGTTCCCTACTTGATTTGAAACGTTCTAGTGGTTCGATGACGTTCTGCTTGATGAGTTTGATCCAATTCTTTCTCAGTTGAACCTCTTGTTTGACGTTAGCGCACATTTCTTGCCAAGCTTCTCGAGCAGATTGAGGGATGGTGATACCATTTGGGTCCAATTTACGATCGAGGTCATACTGACGGGAGACTAATCTGGTGAGTTGATGTTGGTATTCATCTTCGATCTCGCATCTTTTTTTGAAGAAGGAGGCGCAAGAATCAGCTTCGTGGAGTAATACGTTGCATGTAGCGAGGAAGTCATCGGTTCGAGAAGGATTAGGTAGTAGTGCGGTGGACATGGTTTAATGGTTATGAACTGAAAGAAGGAAAGCGGATGAGTGAATATATGTAAATAGTTATTTTGAAAAAGAACAAGCTTACAATTGGTATAAATAGTTTGTAGTCTTGAGCTGATTCGAATGTTACATATTACAAAATAATGAGTACATAACCAATTAATGGACAAACATAGTGAGGCTGTTCCATTATCAAACACTAAAAATTATTCATACAAATAAAATTACAGGAGACAAAAGTAAACAGATGAAGAATATTTGTAATTGTTAAAGTATAGATTACTCATAAAGAGAAAAGAATAGCAGTCCCATCAGGAAGGGATTCAGGGAACAGTCTTTTTGTCTCTTCCTTTTCCGCAATTCCTCCTCAAACATTGTCATTCAGGGCCTTGTAACCGAAATATGTATAGGCCATAAGCATCATTTTTTTTATACAGCTTCTCAGGGGGCAATGCCTCCTTTACACTTAAATGAAAGAAAATGACTTTCTGACTATGTACTACCTAGCAAATTAAGGTTTCGGTTCTTGATAGCCTGGCAACTCCGCTTTAACAAATAAATTCAACCTCACTTGGGTCCATTGGTTTTTACCTTAATTTAGTGGGCAATTATCATAAGCCGGTGTATGTTTTGATAGATATAAACTTAAATTTATTAGCATCTTTTACAAATTCCTTGAATCAAAAGAGAAGGGGATCAAAAGGTTTTCCCCTGCAGATGCCTGGCGCCTGCGCTCCAGGGTCTTCTTGTGTAATCTTATCAGCGCTTCATACTGCGTGGACCTAATCAGCGGTGACGAATCCCCCTCAACGCTTTACTTCAAGTTCTTGTGCGGGAAACTTCATCGACGTGATAGTTTCCTTGTGCGCAATGTGATGTGCAGCTCAGTCAAACTTGGCTCGTAACTCTAGAGCTTTCCCCAAAAAATCAAGTGGTGTATGCTTATTTTGTTTGCAAAAGATCTGATCGCCCATGGAGAGATCTTGGGATCTATTTCCAACACGAATTCAGATTGCTCTCCAAAATTTCCCTGCGATGATCATCCTCCCAAAATAGTAAAAACAATTAAATTATCTGGGACTCGTCTCAGAGTCAGAAATCAACCAACAAAATTCAATTACAAGCGTAAAGGAAGAGGGGAAACGAATAATCTCCTAACGAGCTGCTTGTCACATTTCAATCGATAGATTTCCTCCAGAAGTGTTAATATATTTAATATATTTAGCGCCAGTTTTGCTTCAAAGTTGGCAAGGAATTTCATTGGTTTAGTTGCTAACCACATCTTATCAGAGAACCTCCGGCGCATTCTTGGTTGTAGCTTCTAAGCTTGTGATTCTCCTAATTATGACCAATAGACATCTTCTGCACTGACCAATAGACATCTTCTGCACTGACCAATAGACATCTTCTGCACTCCCTTCCTTGATTCAAAATCAGCATTGATAGTTTTTGTGATTCTTTCTGTCGCAAAATGCAGAAATTGATCAAGCGTTAAGGACTTTCTTATAGTATTTCACCATGCTAACGCTCAGGCTTTGACACACCTGCGCAATAATAAATATGTCAATTATATTAGACGGCGCGAGGGCTTTACTGTGACGGTGATATTTCTGGTAGAATAGGCCAGAAAGACAGAGGCTTGCCTTGCCTTCAAAACAAAATAAAAATAAAAATAAAACGCCCAACTAAGCATTTCGGAGACAACATTGGGGTGATAATTGCACATGCTCTTGTTAATCTATTCACGCTGATAGTACAGCCAAGCACTCGAGTATATTTGGTCAAAATTTACTCTTTGTCCCACAGTTCCCGAAGGAACTTACATTGGAACTCAACTGGACAAAATCAGCTTGAACAAGCCCATCAACCGTGCAGAGAGACGAATTTCTTCGCCTGTGTTGAGCATCTTGCTCCGAACTTAGGTGCCAGCGATGCTTAAGGGATTCCATTCAAGTTCGAATCTGCTCATAGAAACTTAATGATACATTTTCATCTCCATGATTCAGGTCTGGGATCCCAGATTAATTGAACATTGAGTAATATCCATTTGCTCGGGCAAGGCCGTACCAGGTTTCAACGGCGAGTGAGTAAACAAATATCATGATTAGAAGTACGGCATTGATTCAATCAGTTTCTTCAGAAGTACTAACACCTTAAGTACTACCTCTTTTCCTGATATGAAGGATTTACAGCCATATTCCAGTCAATGCTCCTTAAAGTCGGTGGCTCAGAGGCCTATCCAGTAGGCCATACTGAGATTCTAGTTGACTCCTAGTGTTCCTGAGATCAGAGCCTAATAGTTGGAAAATGGAGGGAATAAACAATGAAAGAAAGGGGATAGCAGGCATAGATGTTATATTTGCAAAATGTTTTCTTGCATTACGCTTGCTTAAATTCTTAACGGCAAAACGATCGACATTCCAGCAAACTAATCTGTGGACATGATCACGAGCCAAATCGACTCGGGAAACCCAGTGAGATTTTGAATTTACCCTAATGTCGCTCTTAAGGGCAAGAGCAACCCACAAGTTAATCTGGAATTCGGGATAGAGGTATTCCAGGCTTCATAGAGCTTTGAGTACATCATATGATCTTGGAAGCTCCGGATTTCGTGCGCTTTGCCACTTAGTTGAGTGGACCCATAAGCCATTATTTAGCGATTTGTCAACCTACGTGCCCAAAGTAAGACCGGTTAATATTTTCGTGTAAGGTGGCGGTTTGCTCAGGTGAAAGTAAATCATTGCATCCAAAGGCTGCCGTATTACTGACCCGGCCGATCGGAGCGCGCACCTTCGCGTGTCCATGACTGCTTCACGCAGACAAATAATCCTGAGCTTCGGCAAAGAGGCTCAGCCGCTAGCGGAGCAGCTCTATGGCAAACTTAAGTCAAACAGCTACTCGGGTCTGAGTGGGTGCTATAATATTTAAGCAGGCCTCTGGGCGGTAACTGATAGATTTTCTTCCACAGCTCCTCCATCTTGCTCCCGACAAATCAGTCTTATCAGTCCTCATCCTTCCTTGGCAAAACCACCAGCCCCTCTGGCTCTTGCAGCTTATTGCTGCTAGTGGTCATGGCTTCTTCTCGATCGGCGCATCGTGGAAGCTCTAGGGTTCCCTCAAACGATTCGCCAATCGACAAGTCGTTATTGTATCCGCCTAGTTTCAAAAGAACGTAAGTGAATCTGATAGTTGAGGTTGTTTTCTCGATGCGCCTATTAATTTATTGTTTCCTCTAGTCGCCCAAAGGTCAAGGCTCCTGTCTCACCATCCCTTCCACCCTCATTGCCCTCAACGCCTCGTGTCCGGGATCCTACTTCACCACCCCTTCCACACTCATTCCCCTCGAGGCCTAGGTGAGCAATTGGGAAAGTTAAGTCTCATATTATTTTCATTAAGCTAATGTGACCTTCTTCCTCTTATTCACGCGTTTTCCAGTGAGCCTTCTATTTCTAAGACACCTCCTGCATCAAGTCCTACAAATCCTCTGCCTGTACTTCCCGGCCAGAGTAATACACGAAGGAATGCTGAGCATAAGAGGCAACTTCATCGAATAAGCAGCTTTCCAGTACATTCCTCGAGCTCTTCTCAAAGCCCTTGGTCCCCACAGTCCGGCAGCGCAAAATTTCCTGCACCTTTGAGCGGCTACCCCTCTACCATCCCCCCCCTTCCTCCATACTCGCCCCCCGTTGCTCTTCGATTGACGAAATCAATCCAGAGTACTTCTGAAGCCTTACCATCACCTTCTTACCGGGAGAAACGTCACCGGCTAGTATCTCTTTTTACAAAGCCATTCCATCGTCCATCACCTCGAAAAATACCCACTCCTTCACGACCCTTATGCCCACCGGAGTCTATTGCCTCGATGATACCCTCACGTCGAGCGCCACTTCCTCCCTCATCAAATTACACTTCTCCAAACAGCAGAGAAGCACCAGCTTCACTTCCCCCTTCAGTACAACACCCTTCTAAAAACGTCAGACGAGCACCGGCTCCACCTAGGCTCAAAATTATTCCACCAACACCTCCACCGGCTTCTCCTGTACCTCCACTTCAGACACAAACAACTACCCCGGATGCTCATTTACACTCATTTTTTCCAACAAAACCAGCACCGGCTCCACCTAAAATAAAAATTATTCCACCAACACCTCCACCGTCTTCACCTGAACCTCCACTCCTTCCTGAAACAACTACCCCGGATGCTCAACTACCCTCATTTTTCACACCAAAAACTGCACCGGATCCTATCTTGCCCTCAAATATTGTACAAACACCCGTACTGGCCCCTTCTTCACCCTCATTTGTTTCACCCAGACCAGAAGTGGCCCCTCCTTTACCCACGTTCCTTCCAAAATCACCTCGTCATCCGCCACCCCGACCTCCAACACCTCCTCGTCGAAGAAAGTCTTGAAAGTGATGATTTTGTCAGAGTAACCTACCGCCTCGATCAATCTATCGTGATGGTTGTATAATAATTATGATTTTTTTAGTATTGTGTTTATTTTTTCATCTTTACCTTCACATTCTTTTCATCAATTCTTTCTATGAATATGAATCAGCGACATCCAATGGTGTGAAAATTTAGATGTAAGACTTCCAAAAAAAATGGTGAGCCTATTTCCTTTGAGAATCAAACTTTTATTACAGCGCATCATTGAAATTGAATTAATTGTTTATTTCTTCGCAGTTTTTCTTCTGCCTCTTTTTTATTCCAATGGTTTCATCCTCATTTTCATTCGAGTGGTCTCTGAATATCTAGCTTAAGAATACAAAAATGTGAAACTTCCAGAAAAATGGTGAGCTTATTTCCCTTGACAATCCAACCATCTTTACAAAGCAACATTCAAATTGAATAAATTGTTTATTTCTTCGCAGTTTTTCTTCTGCCTCTTTTTCATTCCAATGGTTTCTACCTGTTTTTCATTCGAGTGGTCTTTGTATATCTAGCTTAAGAATACGAAAATGTGAAATTTCCAAAAAATGGTGAGATTATTTCCTTTGACAATCAAACTTTTTTTTACAGCGCAACAGTGAAATTGAATAAATTGTTTATTTCTCCACAGTCTTTCTTCTACCTCTTTTTCATTCCAATGGTTTCTAACTCTTTTTCATTCCAATGGTTTCTGCCTCTTTCCCATTCCAGTGGTATCTGAATATCTAGCTTAAGGATACTAAAACGTGAAATTTCCGAAAAAATGGTGAGCTTATTTCCTTTGACGATCAAATTAATTTTACAAAGCAACATTCAAATTGAATAAATTCTTTATTTGTTTGCAGTTATTCTTCTGCCTCTTTTTTCACTCCAGCGGTTTCTGCCTCCTTTTCATTCCAGTGGTATCTGAATACCTAGCTTACGAATACGAAAAAATGATAAAATGTTTGTATGTTTATGAACACCAAAAAAATATTGAAATCCTTGTGTACTATTATCTTATGTCTAAGTTTCAATTATAAAAGTTTCCCCAGTCAAACTTGAGTGTTTGATCGATGAAAGCCTCACAATTCTCTTTGTACTACACCATCTGTCTGTGTGTCAATCATAAAAATATATCTCCAGTTGCATTTGAATTCTTAAGCTATTGTATACACCGTGCACAGTGGATTTATTTGATCAACTTGTGTCCGAATCTGATCAAGGAAGGCCCTCACTTCTTCCAATGTGAATTTTTTGAATTCTGAGTTGAAATCTCATCAAAATATTGCTCATGTGGTCAATGAAGATCATACCAAATTACTATGGAGCGGCTGCGCAGCCACAAAAATTCTAAGCTGGTATCTAAGTCTTGCTTAACTTGCTTTGTCATTAAAATAAAACGCGTTACTATACCAATTTGTCTGTTAGATTGGCACAAAGTGTACAACTTTATTGCTGTGCAAGTGGAAAATGAATCAGGTAATAACCAACAACATGCTATGATATACTGCGGATATTTACCGATGGCACATAAGAGAAAGGGGTGAAACTTCAATTAAATTAGACTTCTGGCCTTCTGGGTGATACAATCATGAAAAATATATCACACCTAGATTTGCCTCAGTAGGGGATTTTAAAACCAAGCTTATGTTTTTTAATTTCCACGTAAGAAATAATATAAGCCATGAAAAAAAGAAGCCTTCAATTGAGATATTGGGCGGGCCAGAATTTTTTTTTTTTTTTTTTTGTGAAGATATGAGAAAGCCGTTTGATTATTTGACAAATTGTCAGCCGGATCAAATAATTGGGTGCATTTTATTTGTTTATTTATATTCATCAAACATTAATGAACATGGCGCGCGATTATCTTGTTGCAAAAAATGATCATCAACAGATATAACTGCAACGCTGTGAGTGGAATTGTCCTCTTAAAAGATAATCCATATATTGCTCTTTGAGTGGATGAAACTTCAGCACGCGTACAACTGTGTGTTGAATGCTCCCTTTTTTTTCAAATTATATATTATCAAATCCAGGCAAATCCCAAGCTGAAAGTAGGGCGGGTTTACTTTAAACCTACTCTGTGGCAAATTAGAAATATATAAATATATTGATATATCAAATGTAATTTATATGCTTACTAAGTAGGATTTCACTTGATCATGAAATGGTATTGCCATAGGCTTATGAATTTGTTCCTGATTAACTGTGAGCGGTGATTTCTTAAGCGATGCTTGTGTTGAAGCTGATTATTTTTTTTTTCTTTTTTTTTTTTTTTTTTTTTTTTTTTTTTTTTTTTTTTTTTGTTGATTTGCTGTAATTAGGTTTCCAGTTTATCCCGATCTGTCATGAGTCGGATTCCAGTGCTAATACACCAGAGAGATTCACCCACATCACCAATAAACCACCAGCAACCAATAACAACACCCCAGCCAACTATGGGTAGTCGTGCTTCTAATCGATCTAGTGCACCTCGCTCAATGAGTAATTACTCCGAAGACCCAACACTCACCAATTCATCTAGCCCATCCAATCGACTCAATCCGCAAGGTTCATTATTAAGTGAAACAAGACAACGTCAATCCAGAAGAGACGAGGTCATTCTCAACCGCTTAACACTTCCACTTATCAACTCAACTGACTATATTTGTATATTTCTTAGGCTATCAGAAAGAAAATCGAATCTGAACTCCAACGCAAGAGACCTACGCAAAAACGAAATAACAATAGTTACAACAATGGTCAGCAGTTGGGTGGCCCTAGACCCAGAAGACAAGCCGGAACGGTTTCTGCTTTGCGACCTCTTCCTGCTCTGACGGTACCTGATAATATTACAGGTTCATATCCCCCTCTCTTCTTCCATGCCCCCCTGCCCCCCATTTTCCAGATCCATCCACCTGTTTTCTTAGGTCTATGATTACTTACTGCAACATTTTAATTTTCATTTTTTTGAAAAAAAAAAAACCCCATTTATCAAAATAGTATCAGATGCGTCTCAACTTTGTGCGGCTAAGCGGACCTGTTTTAGTCGTATTTTAGTCGTAGATGAAGAAGAGCATCTTTGTGGTATTTTTACAGCTAAAGGTCTAGCGTTCCAATTTAGTTACGCGAAAAAATAATAACCTTCAATAAACACGCGAATTAGACCCTAGGTAATTCTGTATGACTGATATTTTTCATATCTTAATATAACAACCAGGTGATCGGAGATGGGTTAGATCCGCGAACGACTCCAGTTTCAGCCATCATGACTCGTAATCCTATGGTCACTAGAGATACCACTTCAGCTACTGAGGCACTTACAACAATGGTCACCCGAGGATTTCGTCACTTGGTAACTAAAATCTTGCGCTTCTTTCCTAACGCACTTCAATTCACTATCATTTAATACATATCTGACGTTTCCCTCCCTCCTTTTGCTTGGCTGTTCATAGCCAGTTTGTAATGATGAAGGGGACGTGATTGGATTATTAGATATCACTAAAGTATTTCATGAATCACTTGAGAAACTGGAGCGAGCATATGGATCATCACAAAAACTATATAACGCCATAGAAGGCGTACAGACGGAATTCGGAAATGGAAATTCGTCATCGAATTTAGCGAGTGTAAATCCACTGATGGCCTATGTAGAAGCATTAAGGAATAAGATGTCATTCCCAGACCTAGGATCGATCTTAGATGCGAGAACAATAGCTGCAACCGTAGGTGTAAAGACTAGCGTCAAGGAAGCTGCTACATTGATGAGAGAAAACCATACAACTGCAGTTTGTGTGATGGAGAATGATGGTGGACGAATAGCTGGTATTTTTACTAGTAAAGATGTTGTTTTAAGAGTCATTGCCGCTGGTCTTGATGCTAGAACTTGTAGTGTTGTTAGAGTCATGACTCCTCATCCTGATACTGCTCTTCCCAGCCTTAGCATTCAAGAAGCATTACGCAAGATGCACGGTACGTGACATTTAAAATCCATTCAACATCGCTTGATTAGTTCTTGAAGGCTGCGTTCACTGAGATTGTTTCTTCTTTTTGGGGGATTTTCAGATGGCCACTATCTCAACCTTCCGGTAGTCGACGAGGCGGGTCAACTTCAAGGTTGCGTCGATGTACTGAAGCTAACTTATGCTACTTTGGAACAAGTGAACTCAATCTCTGCAGACAGTGTGGGAGATGACTCAGGAGGACCAGTCTGGAATCGATTTTTCTCATCATTTGCGGCAGGTGGTTCGGTAGATGAGGATAGTGCGTCCGCCATATCCGGATCACATTTTGGTACACATCATGAAGTTCGACCTCATACCCCGACTCATAGGACAAAGCAAAGTCAAGATGGTGCTCATCTTCAACCAGGATTAGAAACCCCTGGATCTGAACTGGCTCCCAACGATTCTGCTTCCGTGGTTCAGGATGATAATGAGTCGGCCTTGGCTGCTCGTAGTGGAATCCAGAGTGTTGCTTCCAGTCAACAATATCACAGCATGATCCCCCAAGATTTTGACGATGGCACTTATCTCTTCAAATTCATTTCCCCATCCGGTTCGGCGCATCGTTTCCAAGCAAGATACGATAGCTATGAATTTGTTAGAGAAATCATCATTGGAAAGATCCAAAGTGATCCATTCATTGCCGAACATCACCCAAATAGTAACTCAACAAGTGATAATGTCATGAAACCGGATCCAAATGATTTTCAATTAGCTTATTTGGACGATGAAAATGATTTGGTCTTGGTGACGACGGACCAAGATATATCAGATGCAGTCAATCAAGCCAAAAAGCAACGTAAAGATCGAGTTGTACTTCATTTAAGGGGAGGTAAAACATGGGGGAATTCCGACAAGGCGATCAACCAAAAAAAGAGTAATGAAGAAGAATTAAACAAGAGTCATCAGAGGAGGTTAAAAGCTGTGAATGAAGCTGAAGAAATAGAAAAAGAAGAAGTTGAAAATGATTTAAAAAGTCAAGTCTCTAAGAATCATAAGTCGTCAAAAGGCACCAAAAATGTTCATATTTCTGATGATTCTACTGTAGTTGGTGGAGATGGTATCACTGGTCTTGGGATTCCAAAAGATATGATCCTGCCAGCTGCAATCGGATTCCTTGGTGCCGTCATCTTAGGCGTCTTCTTGGCTAGTAGACCCTCTCGTTGATTCTCTCATCCTCACCACTTCTTTTTCATCTAGGTGATCAATCCCCTCCCATCTTTTTTCCTTTCCTTTTGCCGTTATAGTTGGCTTCTTTTGTTTGTGTTTTTTACTCATATATTTTGAACTTTCCCCTCCATCGACTAATCAATTAATTAATTTATTTCCATATAAGGATACAAGATTTATTCAACATGGTGAAAACCCAAGTTTCCTCATTCAAAAAAAGTCCAGTTTAAACTTTTTTTTCATTTTCATTTTCATTATTATTATTATTATTATTTGGTTTAAATTGAGTAGGGAGGTACGGAGTCAAATGTTGCTTATTTATTTTATTCTTTTTTGATGAAAAACCCAAAATTCATGGAATATGAAACAAACTTTTTTGATGTGATCCAATAACTTAATAATCTTGATGATATAAAATAATGAAATTGAAATGATATTTTTTGACCACTGTTGGTAAACCTGAGAGACAGGTTTTTATTCCAGCCCGTTGGTTCCTGGTCAGGCATTTATTTAATGAGTTATCAATTGTGTCATTGACATGCAATCACATCAGCTATACATTTAAGGAGAGCTTCAAACTACATCTTTTGAATGTGTTTTCGATAATAGTCTCTTGAGGCATTTCTGAATGCTTCAATGAAATTCTAGGTTTTCTTTGAAAAAAATCCAATAACCGGTAAGCTCTCACTCAACATAATCTATAACCCTACCTCTACTTTATGCCTTGTGTAGTATTGTAGAAGTTTTCAACTCACCATCTTGAGGTATGTTTGTCAAGCCCACCATGTGCTAAAGGTGGCTCCTATCAATTCCCACCCTTGGGATAATTTTGGGGGTTTTGGCACTGCCCAAAAACTTCCCTGTACCTCCTTTTGACTGCCAGAGGATGACCAGCATTTTTTGTTTTTTCAAATATTTTTTAAAAATACTTCTGAAGGTCTTCTCGTGTTGAAGTAAAATAAATAGTTCTTCTTGTGTTGAAGTAAAACCATTATTATTCTAGAATCAAATTGAATATTCATTGTTGTAAATACTATAAGTTTAGATTTACAACTAATGGAATAAAAATGATTGGTTCATCTTAATCTTTCTCCCAAGTCCCTTCTGGGAATAAGTCCAATCAGTTATGCTTTAACTATAAAAGTAAAAACCCTTCATCCTTGACTTACATCATCAGCCCAGTCAGCAGAGCATTCAGCTCTTACTGCTCAAAAATTCTTCAACTATATCTACCAACATCAGAAGATTGGGGACACCTGTGAGTAGCTATCATGTGTCAGCTTTCACAGAAATTGTATTCTTATCCCAATCTTAATCAAATCTTACACATGGATTCTTTCAATGTAAATTCTATTCATAGTTTCAGTGAATTGAAGATATATTTTGGCGTAAGTTGAAGAGCTAGAACAATGAAAACAGAAGCACCAGAAAATCTGGATGTCAACTTTTGGATGGGGTAACTGGTCCACCTGTGAATTAATTCCTACGAAAAAGTATTGAGTTGTGGTGTTTTCATTTCACTCAATTCACACTTTACTTCATTTTGTGTGCTTCATAGCAGTCACTAACAAATTTTGGTGCATGCACCAGTTTTTGAAAAAATTGATTTTAAGAGAATCTTATAGTGCCTCACCATGGCTGTGATTTTTATCCAACAGTTGAATCATCTGGGAAAAATATAAAAAGTCATAATAGCCATAAAGTTTGCTTTTTGTGATTTTTTTGATTTTGTGCACTTGCTATAAAAGGGGTACTTGAATATTTTATTTTGAGTTACAAAGCTCAGAAAGTAGAGCAGGGGGATTCAGGAGGCTAGGAAATAAGTTTGGTAATTTTGAAATAACTAGAAGTATTTTTAAAAAATATTTGAAAAAAAAACTTGACATCCTCCTGACCTCAAAAGGCGGTGCCAGGAAGGAAAAAAGTTGGTGCCAAAACCACCACCCTAAATAAAATATAATATAAAATAAAATAATAAAATAAAAATCAGCAGGAATAAAAATAGGGGGTCGTTTCCGCACTGCCCAAAACCTGTCGCGCACCCGCTTTTGACGTCAGGAGGCCCTCAAGCGCTTTTTGAATTTTTTAAATATCTTTTAAAAATACTTCTAGGTGTCCTAGAGTAACAAAACTTTTTTCCCAGCATCCTGAGTACCCCTCCTTCATCTTATGAGCTTTTTAGCTCCAACAAAGAAATTGAAGTACTCCATATTTAGGGAGTACACAAAATCAAAAAAAAAATAAAAAAAAAATGGTTAATGCGGGAAACATAGCCTGAAAATTTCTTTACATGTATTTCAACCTTATTTGAATGTGGGATAAAAATATTTTCCACAGGGAAGCAAAAAAAGTACGTTTTACGTTTACTTTTGCAAAATTTTGGTACTTGCACCAGTTTTTGCAAAAGTAAACGTAAAACGTACTTTTTTTGCTTCCCTGTGGAAAATATTTTTATCCCATATTCAAATAAGGTTGAAATACATGTAACGAAATTTTCAGGCTATGTTTCCCGCATTAACCATTTTTTTTTGATTTTTTTTTTGATTTTGTGTACTCCCTAAATATGGAGTACTTCAATTTCTTTGTTGGAGCTAAAAAGCTCATAAGATGAAGGAGGGGTACTCAGGATGCTGGGAAAAAAGTTTGGTTACTCTAGGACCCCTAGAAGTATTTTTAAAAAAATATTTAAAAAAATTAAAAAAGGTTGGACGGCCTCCTGACGTCAAAAGGTGGTGCACAACAGGTTTTAAGCGGTGCGAAAAACAACCCCCTAAAAATATAATTTTATTCATCTTAACATAATAATATTTATCATCATTATCAATTTTTATAAAATACAATTATCTATTATTATCTTATCTATTTAAAGAATTAAGTATTATTTTGTAATTGTACTCTTATCATCAAAATATTTTCCATCTGTTTTTATTATTATTCCATTCTAAACAACTCTGCTTTCAGGTAAAATTTATTTT
This sequence comes from Uromyces viciae-fabae, assembly GCA_000785685.1. Lineage (NCBI taxonomy): Eukaryota > Fungi > Basidiomycota > Pucciniomycetes > Pucciniales > Pucciniaceae > Uromyces > Uromyces viciae-fabae. The sequence goes on along the minus strand of JNCO01000164.1, from coordinate 16,494 downwards.
TCTTTTATTTATTTCATTTCTTCTTATATAATTATTCTTAACAAAGAAGAATCTAATGTAACAAAATAAAACCTCAGATTTAGAAATTATTTTAAATATCAAGATGATTTCCACCAAGATATTGGAGGTATTTTACCCAGGAATTATTGTAATCATGGCAGCCCAGAAACTGTCATAATAATGGTTTTGAACCTAAAAATCTTAAGAGATTTAATGATAAAATCACTTATGTAAGTGAGATTTTTATTTATTTTAAGAACACAAATTTATTAATATTTTAATTTAGGGGACTGGTTTTTGCACCACCCAAAAACTTTCCTGAACCGCCTTTTGATGTCAGGAGGATGTCAAGTATTTTTGATTTTTTTAAATATTTTTAAAAAAAACTTTCAAGTGTCCTCAAATTACCTATTTTTTTAAAAAGCCTCCTGAGCCCCTTTGCTACATATTATGAGCTTTTTAGCTCAAAATAAAAGATTGAAGTAATCCTTATTCAGGGATTACACTAAATCAAGGGGAAAAAAAAATAGTTAATGCGGGAAATATAGGCTAAACGTTTTATCACATGTATTTCAACCCTATTGAAATGTGAGATAAAAATATTATCCAAAGGGAAGCAAAAAAAGTTACTTACCCATTTACTTTCTCACATTAAAAAGATTCAATTTTAAATATTATTTTATTTTTACTCTTATGAGTCAAATATTTTCAGCTGTGATGATTTCATCACAGCAAATCTTATTGCTCATGAAGAGCAAAAATGATGTTGCTGGCTTTCATGATTTTTCATGAATACTGCAACAATAAATCTTTTCAATTTTATTTTCATGAAATGATTCTTGTGATGTATTCTTAAAATCATAATAAACAATATAGTAACAAATATACTGATGAAACAAAAATTTACTTTTGTTAATCTAAATTTTCATCATTGTATCAAATCTTGTTATTATCAAAATTATTAATCATTCATAATTAAGATTATATTTTTCTTAAAAAAAAATATCTTTATATTATTATCTTTATATTATTATCATTTCAAGTATCTTAAAATATCATCTATAAAGTTATAACATTTTATCATTATTTGATCTTTTATTAATCAAATTTATAGTCAATTATAAAAATTATAATCTTAGAGAAATTATTAGCTCTGCCTTCAGTTGATTTTTATTCTTATTATTCTATTGCATTTTTCATTTATTTTTATTAAAATTAAAAGAATACATTATTGTACTTGAAATCTAAAAAGTATTTTAACAAAACCAATTTATCCTTCAGTTGTATGTAATTTGTCAAGAAACAAGAACAAATATATCCTTAGATGAAAATTTGATTTACCTACCTTTGAATCCAAACCATTATCCACAATTGTAGATTAATCAAAAGGTTTTCTCAATCTACCAATGAGTCTTATTGATTGTGAGGAATTGATGAAATCCATCTCTCAAGTGAAGAATATTTTTTGGGTGTAAGTTTTCTTGTTCATTTGATTTATCTTTCTTCATTTTTTGCTGGCAGATTTTATTTAAATGGTCATATCTTATCTTTTGAAAAGATAAAGTATTGTTTGGGATATCTACAACACAACCTTGATAAAAGCATTATTATCTTTCACTATTAAGAAGCAGTCAAAACATATTTTGACTTGATGCATGACCTCATCTAAAGTGGCCTCCGCTTTGTTCTTTGTTACAAGATCTTCAATAATTTGTTCAAACATATCTCTGATTGTATTGTCATTCTTGACAGCTGACTGAATGATAAAAGCAAGGAATGAATCTGATGAAACCTTGACATTAATAGATTTCAAAGGTGAGAGGACATAGCCGCAGGGCTGGTGAATTGATTGAGTCTGAACTGATGAAACTTAGCCCATATGTTCATTTGAGCCGCCTGAGACACGGTTTGGAATTTCTTGTGAGTAGTAAGAAAAATATTATGTGCACTATCTAAATCTTGAAGATCTAAAAACAGTGAATTATGAACACTTTCCAGAATAATCGCTTGGGCCACTCTCTCAGTAAAAGGATTGTATTTCAGCTTAAATGAGAAGTCCTCGGAACCAAGATTATCAAGAGCTATTTCCTTGATGTGCTTCACCCAGGAGGCATAATTGCTAACATCTGCTGTAAGCTTCTTCTCAGTAGTGATGATAGACTTTGCTGCCTGAATCAAGTTACCAATCAGCCGACTTTATTTGGCTTGCCGCACAAAAACTTGCATGTGTCTGTCCATTGGATTGTCGGGAGCTGTAGAATACGGAGCATTGGCGTGAGGCATGTGTGGTGGACGTGGTCAAAACGTAGTGTTGCCAACAATTGGTTTGACTTGAGCGACCACAGAAGGATTGAACGGGGAAGTAGTTCGAGGAGCTGTTGTTATTCAAGTCTGACAATAAATTTGGCGAAAAGCCTCACCGGAACCAGAAATCATCCATCAAGGTTGAGGGGTTTCTGGTAAGTCGCTTTCAGACACATGATCCTCTGATGGTTGATAGCCTTCACTAACGGAAATATGGTGGTTTCTTGTGTGAGCATGACAGGTTATGAGCCTATAGAGAAACTACCACTAATCATTTTCCCCGGTTTTTTGTACTGTGTTCAACAAATTTCCAAGCCGTTTATTTTTTTCAACAATCATGTCATCTGAGGATAAAACTCAAGATCCTCGTGTTATTGCACCTTGTCCAACTGGGAAGGCTTGCGGGACATCTTTGGGCCGGATGGTATCACAGCCGGTGATGAACAGAGATTCAACTTCTGCTGCACCTACAAATACAGAATCAGAAATGGCAATTGAGTGCAAGCTATCTGCTATATATGACTGAGTATGCAGTCAACTGATTGAAGATCTGACGCGCTCAATGCAAAATCAAAGCAGAGTCACACCATCAGCTGTAGAAGATACCCCGGTATTATTTCCTAGAAACACTAGACCAGCTTTATCTACCGTACTCACTTCGTTACCAAGCAAACAGAATCAAACCAAATCTATTTTATTGCAGCCTGTAACTTTAATGCGATACTTATCAAAATTAGTTACTCCACTAGATGCTAAAGGAAGCAACTTCCATGCTTGGTCAATCATGCTCAACCAGGCTTTGGAATTTGTCACAAACAAACGTAATATTCTTTATGATCAGACAATTTCTGTTACCAAACTGGAGGATTGAGCAATCAAACATGCTCTCATGTTCACCGTTGATGAAAGGCTGAAGATTGGTGTAGCTGAGTTGGATAGTGGTGTAGAGGCATTTGAATGGATCTTGGACAGCTTTACAACTTATAGCCGCACTACTCACATTGATCTCATTCAACAAGCTTTATAACTTAAGTTTAATGTGAATAGCAACAATGAAAATATTGAATTACACTTCAGGAAGATCAAAGCTATAGGCAAGGAATTGTTTAGGTGTGGTTTCAAGCTGACCAAGGAATCTTTCATTGGAGCTCTATTCCACCTTTCTCTACCAAACATAGATCAGCAACCTTTTGTAAATATGTGTTGTCAGTTGGACAGTTGCATGGAACAATCTAGAGAGCAAGTGAAAAATTGTGAACTTGTTAGATTAGCAAAAATAGAATTCTCTCATTTCAAACACAATGCGAGAAATCAATCAAAAAATTCAAAATCAACCAAGGGTGACAAGCCTTCAGTGTTGGAAAATCAACGCCGATTTTTCACCTATTGTCGTTCAAAGGGTCACTCAATTGATTTTTGTTTTAGAAAGAAAAATGCTAATAGTTATGATCAAGATCGTGGGAAGCCCTCCAATCAAAATACCAACTCATCAAGGAATGGAAACTCTTATTGACCACCAATGAATGCACACTGCGCTTTGATGGAGAATGAAGGTCAAGGTACGAAACAAGATTCTGGCAAACAATTGGCACCAATAGTGCAATCAATCAAGTTTGAACCTTCCATACCTGATTCCGAAATCAAATACTTTACTAAGAATCATAGTTCTTGTCTACTTGGTTTTGATTTGTGTGCAACACATTCCTTCACTAATGATGTTGACCTCTTGTTTCATACCAAGAAACTACAAAAGCCTAAAGAGTATTTTTTGGCAACTAATACTTCCCCCAATTTTGTATTGTTAGTGGGGAAGATGAATATTATGAATTAGAGCGGCAAGATGACAATCAAAAATGTATTCTATAGCCCTGATTTCACCGACACACTTCTATCTGTCGAATCGCTACAACTACAAGGAGGTAAATTGGGAATCAACAAGGATGGATTTTGGTCATGTCTTTTGCTTCCAGTTTCTATCTGAAATGTTTCTCTATTAATTGAAAATGGCAAATTCCATTTATCATAAAAAAGGGGCTCTCTCCGGTTTTGTTAATACCCTCTCCATTGAAATTTATGAATTCTTCATTATAAAAAGAATTGAATCTTGAAATGAATATTGCTTCAACCAACTTTCCAAAAAAAAAATGCATTAGTTTGGCACCGGCGACTGGGACATATTAGTATAAAAAGGATTGAGTCTGTGATAAGCAGTAAGAATTATCCAACACTACCCAAAAAGTTAGTTGATAAAACATTTGTTTGTGAAGATTGCTTACATAGCAAATCAAAACGGGACCAAAACCGAGCTTCTGAAAACAGGAAGATTGAAACTATGGAAACTATAGTTTCAGATTTATTGGGACCTTTCATCAAAGGTTTTGAAGGAGTTAAATATATTGTTGTGTTTAGGGATTTAGGATCAACATATTCAGAAGGATTCCTTTTAAAAAAGAAAAGTGATCTTTTTTCTACATTCAAAAATTACATTGAGCGCATTGAAAGACTCACACCTAATAAATTGAAATGCTTTAGAACCAATGGGGGAGGCGAGTTCACTTCAAAGGAATTTAGTAATTGGTTAAAAGAGCGGGGAATCAAACATCAACATAGTATGCCTTATGAGCCGGAACAGAATGGAGCGGCAGAACGGCTTCATAGGACCATTGGGGAAATGGAAAGGACTTCATTCATTGCATCGGAACTCCCAGATAAGTTTTGGGGTTTTGCTTACTTATGGGGGTATTTTACTCATAATTGTTTGATTAATTCTTTTACCGTTGATAAGACACCGTTGGAATTGATGCTAGGAAGGAAGCCACTGTTTGACATGATTCAGACCTTTGGGGAGATTGCTTTTGTTCACAAACCACACCACTTGAGAAAATCAAAGGTTGATACTAGGGCTTAGCGATGCCATGTAGTGGGATATGTTCAAGGGGGAAAGGGATGGATTTTTTGGATCCCAAATGCTAATACTTTCTATGAGTCATCCATTGCATCATTTCCTTATTCTTATTCATCTATTGCACCAGATCCACCTATTAAACCTGTTTTGACCACATCAAACACTTTGAATAAATTGTTGAATACACCAACAAATTACAATCCTCCTAAGCATTCGATGCATGCAATTCTGAATGAGGAGGAGGTACCTGCTTTTATTATGAAAACTGATTTAAAAATAGGGTCAGACAATTGCGATGAAATTTTGAAGTCTCAATCAAAGAAAGTTACAGGAGTTTTGGATGTTGCACAACATTTTGCAGAATGGGATGCACCAAGAATTTATAGACGGGAAATGATACACAAAGACAGCAAGGAATGGGTTAAAGCTTGCGAAACGGAGCTATCCAACTTGGAAAGGATGGGGATTCGGTATTTTGAACATCTCCCACCGGATAAAAAAAGGTTACTGATCCATGCTGGCTTTTTGTTATAAAGAGAGCTCAAGATGGTGCAATTGAAAAATATAAAGCACGGTATATTGTGTGTGGTTTCACTCAGGTCTGGGGTGAAGATTACTTTGACACATTTTCTCCTACGGAAACTTTTGCCTCTCTCAGAATGCTCCTCACACTTGCGGCAAAGTTTAGATGGGAAGTCAACTCATTCCATGTCACAGCGGCTTATCTGCATGGGCCAATTGAGCAGGAGATATGGGTTAAATTACCTGAAGGTATGATGGTGCCGGATGATCAAAAGGGGAAGGTTTTGAGATTGGACAAAGGCTTGTATGGTACAAAGCAAGGTGGGCATTGTTTGTGGAAGTTTTTTGCGGGTACCATGAAGCGTCATGGTTTTGACGTCAGCTACTACGTCAAAATGAGCACTATTGCCTGGTTTGGATGCACGTCAATGATGGTGTCATCACTGCATCGTCACCTCATATTTTATCTCGATTCAAAGAAGCTCTGAAGAGCAAGTTCAACTTGAAATGGAAAGAAAGCATTGATTCAATTGTAGGAATTCAAGTGCATTGTCCAAACCTTCCGGAGTTTCAGTTAAGTCAACCGTTTTTAACAAATAAGATTATTGGGACTTTTTCGCGTCATGTTAATGTCACTCCGAGTCATCCACTGGGTATCACTTCTTTGCTAGTTACAAAAACTGAGGGAGAGGAAGTCTTGAATCCAAATGGTTATCTATCAGTCATTGGTTCACTCCTATATCTTTCAGTTGCTACAAGACCCGACTTGGCTTTCTCTGTCAACTTTCTATCTCAATTTTCTAAATCACCTTCAAAGCGGCAGTGGAACACCCTGCATCATTTTCTTGGTTATGTGAAATCAAAATCAACTCTTTGCTTGACATTGAAAACAGATGAAAGTTTCCCAAATCTCACCACCTGGGTTGATGCAAACTGGGGTGGCAAGTTTGCTTGTGCAACTCAAGGTTCAATTTTTACACTTTTTTCTTGTCCAATCTTGTGGGCTAGTAAGAGACAAGCTTGTGTAGCGGTCTCCACTTGTCACGCGAAGCTGATGGCTTTTGGATGGGCCAGCCGTGCGACAATCTGGCTCAAGAACCTTTTTGAAGACATGACAAATTTGAAAATCACCCCAATCATCCAATGTGATAACGATTCAGCTGTTAAGACAGCAAGAGATAACTCAGCAAACACGCACACTAGACATATAGAAAGCGAATATTTTTATGTGAATGAGCAACTCAAGAAGAAAGCCATAGACATTCAATGGGCTTCCACCAAGACTCAATTAGCGGACATCTTCACGAAATCAATCTTTCGGACAAATTTTGAACGCTTTCTAGCCAGACTGCAACTATCATTAAAGAACAGGGTACCTACTATGGAAAGTCCCGGGGGGTAACATGCGCTCAATGCGTTGATCATGTACCCCCCACGATTGTCCATCTTCACTGATTTTTTATATAATTTTTTTTTGAACAAAATAACGACCTATGCTTCTCCTTTTATCATTCACAGGATTCGACTTGAGGATTTTTTTTTGAACAAAATAACGACCTATGCTTCTCCTTTTATCATTCACAGGATTCGACTTGAGGATTTTTTTTTTATTCCATTTTTTTAAATTCATTTTTTTGGTTTCTTTTCTCTCATTTTTTTTCCTGTTATATGTTTTCTGCACCTTTTATTTTACTTTTTATTTCTTATCGTTTCTTCCATTTTTTTTTCTATTTCCCCAAAGTTTCTTGGTTATCATTGAGTTTTGGCGGGGGTGGCTATTATGGATAGAGTATGCATATTCATTTCGTTCAACTCAATATATTGGTGCTTTCCAGGAGTCACAGACGGGAGGAGGGCAAGGTCCATCTCCCAGCTAGATGCGGTTGCGGCCCAGGAGAGGAAACAGGAAGGAAGCTGTAGTCAGGAACGCCTCTTGGCGTTACCCGTGTGGATGGTGGCGGATAGCTATGCCACCCGGCGTATAGCTTTGGCCAGCATTGAGGCCAAGAAGTTTTGACTACGGCAGGTTGCTTCCTTTGCACCCGTGTCCTTTTTCTCCCTCCCTTCTTCCTTTTTACCGCTTGTGTTTTGAGCTTCAGACAACCAAGACATTAACCTAGAGAGGTTTGTCAGAGAGAGATCCTCTGAGTAGGTGTAGATCCAGTCGCCAAGAGGGCTCTGGCACACACCTGCAGTCCGCTGCGGGGCTGTTTCCCTCTCCACCAGCCAAAAATCATGTGAGATTTTGACCGGAGAGAGGGTTCAACACCCCCCCTACCCTCACTTGACCGACTTGAGCCCCCCACAAGACGGGAGCTGGGTCGGTCAACTCTCAGCGATTGTAGGAGGTCATCCCGACTAAACCACATAGCTCACACGTATGACCACATTGGTGTTCCGGGATGGATAACCCGGATGACTACAATCAAGACTTTTATTCTCTTTTTCATCATCACGAGAATAAAAGCTTATTTGTGACATTTCGTGTCATCCCAGGTAAGTCATCTATTTTATCATTCTTAATATTATATTTTCTTTATTATTATGCATGTTTTTGTTTTCTTCTATATATTTTTTCATTATTCTCTTTTTCATCATCACAAGAATAAAAGCTTATCTGTGAAATTTTGTGTCATCCCTGCATGTGAGCATAACACTACCCAGCAGTTAAATTATAACAACTGTGTATATCCCGCCAAGAATATACACTTAAGTCAGTCGGCTACACTGCTGTGTTTTTATTTAACGTCTGATAGTAGTGAAGATAGTAGAAAAAGATCGGGATGCAGAGAGGGGTAAAAAACAAAAACAATGTTGAATATTGTAATAAGGTATAAGCAGCCAAGCGTATAGTTGAATGTAAAAAAAAAACTGTATGTAACAGCGCGACTACTCTCTTCACGGAGATACCTGATTAATAGGAATAAAAATAATAACCTAGGCCAATCACGCTCTCTACTGAGCTACCTTGATAATCAACGACAACTCTGAGGATGTGGAGGGAGTAAAGTAGAAGCAAAATGATTGTTTTTTCCCCCTCAAACCATAGGCTCCTATTGGGTGAGTGTGAAAGCTTTGTGACATCTCTGTGTCACAGCAAGTTTGGCTTGCAAAAAAAAGCCACTTGCAGATGGCACCCGTTGGGAACGGGGGGTATTTTGGACGGAACGGTGCCGTAACTGCGGTTATATCCGATTATCGGGAGCACCCAAATAGCCGCCCAAAAAAATTCCCCCCGGTTACCGTGCATACCTTCGGGTGCCCGCAGTTCCTGCTCCAAATCACTTTTACCTCCACTTCAATATCATATGATATCATATTTGATATCATTTTCTGATTTCAACATATTCATCTGTCTTGATCTCCCCCCAGAAACCATCCATGCCTCCCCCCCCAGCACACCAAACAAGACCTAGGAGCAAGTTCACTGATGATGAATATCACTCCCAACTCACCAGCCAAGGACCAGATGAAGACAATTACCCCAATGAGACTGGGATGGAAGATCTGAGTGTAGTCACCAGCTCAACAAACACTCCCACCCCAATATCCCATTGTAGCTGGGTGTGGACATACTTTGTGGCACTGGAAGATTCTCAGGTTCAGTGCACAGTATCTGGCCGCAATGGCAATCCGTGCCACAAGGTCTTAACTTGCGATAAAACTAAATCTACAAAAAATATGACAGAACATCTTACCCGCATGCATCACATTGATGACCCCAAAAAATGCAAGAAGGATCAGACTGTCATTACTAGCCTCTTCAAAAGGAAACATGTTGAACATTGAGTAGGATTTTTTTTTTTCAAATTTTCTTTCTTCATCTTCATTTTCCCTTTCATTCCTTTTCACTTTTGTTTAATACTTCGTTTCAGACTTTTCTTAACTAGTGTTTTTTTTTATTTATCTTTACAGCTTGAACTGGCTCCCAACACTTTCAAGGGCCTAGTCACTAATCTCATTGCATCCGCCGACCTACCATTTTATTTGGTTGAAAACAAAGCATTCATCCATCTCCTTGACGTTATAAATCTGCGGGTTGCAAGTATGATGGTTAAATGTAAAATGATTGCCCTGGAAGTCTCTTGCTTATATGTTTATTATTACGAGCAACTGAAGCAGATGCTTGGGTCATTTGACCACATTGGATAAACCTTAGACACTTGGACCTCGCCAAAAAAGGTTGCATCCATGGGCATTACCGCTCATGGTATGAATTCAAACTGGGAGATCATCAATGTGTTGCTTGCTTTACCCGCGGTTTATGGTATTATTATTTTTTCTTTCTTTCATTTCATTGAGTTCACCTTTAGTAACTCCAAGTTTATTTTTAATGAACCTGTTCCTTTAGGCGAGCACAAAGGGGAGAGCTTTGCAAATGTTCTCTACAATACACTCAAAAAACTCAGTATCACCCATTCTGTTGTAGCTATCACAGCTGACAACGCCTCAAACAATGGTACCCTTGCTAGATAATTTGCCCGCCTACTCAATGGGAAATTCCAAGCAGTGAAGCACCTTTTGGGGTGCATGGCGCACGTCATAAACTTAGCGGCTCGGGATGGTCTGGAAACCTTTGGCCTGGGGGATACTGATGGCAAACAAGCTCTCCCAGTCAACGTGATGGATGTCAACCACCTTGTCAATTGACCAGATGGAGAGGGTGTGAACCTTAAGACGGTCATCTCCCGTATCCACAACTTGTCCGTTTATGTCCAATCATCACCACAACACCATGAAGCATTCCAATCTGTTATCAGGATGGTCTCAGATTCTGCCCCGCCTCACTCTGAAGGAAATTCTCACGTGCCCCCCCCCCCCTGCCTCCGAATCGCTTATTCTGGATGTAATTCCTAGTTGGAACTCTACTTTCCTAATGCTCGAACATGTGATTGACTTAAAGGAGGCTTGCAACCTATACTGTGCCCAGTCCAAAACCCAGAAATTCTGCTTGTCCTATCTGGAATGGGATAAGGTGGAGCAGATGATGAAATTTCTGAAGCCTCTTCATGAGGTCACAGAAATATTGTGCCAATCAACTTACCCCACCCTCAATTTTTCAATTCCAATATACATTTCTCTCATCAAGAACATCAACCAAATCAAAACCACTTACGATGCAGCTCAACTTCTCCTTCCAGCCAAGAAGATGATTGAAAAACTCAACAAATACTTAATCATTGCTTTGAAAAAACGGGCGACCATCTGTGCAACAGTACTTGACTCACATATCAAGCTTCTCTATGTGGAGAAGAACCACATCTTTATTAGAGACAAACTCCAAGTGGATGTCTCTCCCAGTCAATGCTTGAAGATATTCAAATCTCAAGCAATCCATTTCGACCAATTGTTCAAAAATCCCATTACCAAAAAGACCAAGCACACAAAAACTAGCTCAAAGCACCCTTGTGCACTGGAGGATGACATTTTTGGAGAACGTCAAGAGGTGGTAGATTTGGATGCCAAGATCCATTGCTACCTAGGTGAAACAAAAGAAGCATCTGGTATGGACATTCTTAAGTACTGGCAGTCCCGCCAGAAGCTGTACCCGTCCTTAGCTGCCATGGCTAGCTGTTTCCTCTCCTTACCCGCAACAAGTGCTCCATCTGAGCGGATTTTCTCACAGTGTAAGTCAATCATAGGCTCCCAGTGCTACAACCTGGACCCCATTGCAATCAAACAGCTTCTTTGCTTGAAAGAGTGGTCACACAAGACCAAATATTTTACAGAGCAAGTCAATGACAACACTTTGACTAACTGATGTCAATGTTTTTTTTTTTTTATGACATCAATCTTTCTTTTTTTTTTTTTTTTTTAAAAATATGATATATATACAAAACAATCTAAAAAATATGATCTAGAAAAAAATTATAATAAAATACAAGTTTATGACAAAAATGCTAATTATAAAAATGAAAAAAATATACTTAAACAAAACAACAAAACTATATTCTATAAATATAATACAACATGTTTCATATATATATACACTAAATATAATGAGTTGTAATTTTTGCTGATTTGCTATTTTTATAAATGAAATGAATGTCCTGGACTCCTGTGGCCATGCCGCCAAAAAAAAAATTCCTGGTATTCCCGATCGGGTCCAGCGCTGGGCCCGACATTTTTCCCGGGAAATCACCGAGCCCAAAAGGTCAGCTTTTTGGCGCCCGGTATCCGTGTCCAGGAGCCGGGAATACCCGGACACCGGCGCTATGGGTGCCATCCCCACTTGCAGAGCAAGCCTTCAAACTTTCAAAGGGGCTTGCAATTACTTTTTTAGTGCACAATGTGAAATCAATTTGCACTTAAATAAAAATAAAAAATAAAAAAAGAAGGGGCTCGCAACTTGTGCAGACATGATGGCATGAGAGTTTTTGCAAAAAGAGCCCAAAAACCTCCTTTTTGTGCTTGACAAGCAACCTGGTTAATGGCAGCTCTGTAGCATCACTTTTTTGTTTTTTATTATTATTGCATGGGGAATGGGATGGTGAAGGACTGTGAAGCTATGCCCCATGGAATTCTTTCTTTACAACCAATGTTTTTATCATGGCCCTATGAACAACAATGCATGAGGACATGTATAAATCAATTTGAATCATTCAGAGGGTGTGCTGGCCTGATAGCCCTCAAATCGACCTAGCGAACTACTGCAGCCGGAAGGCAGATATGGAATTGCAACTTGAGGCATGTGATAATAACCCTCAACTTCTTTACCTCCACACCGCTTGGCCAGGATGCTTTTATGACCAAAGGCTTATGACCAACTTATCTCTGGTTTTGCTCCATCAGTTAATGTTATTTCAGCGTCCAAAAAGCTGTTATGAATTTATCATTCCATTGTCACGATTCAGTCTTGCCAAGTATTCGTTTTAGTAATTGCGAGGGTCGTTTTAGTAGCGCCCTTGTTCTATAATTATAAAATTCCCCTCTGGTTTCCTCGGATATCCCACTCTACTTAATGCGTATTCCTGCCCAAGTTTCAACCATTTTCTCCCTCTTGAATTTTAAATGAATTTAATTTCGTTTACCACTCAAAAAATCGCGAATTCCGGAACAAAACTCAAACCAGACGATCTAAAACAAACTGCGATGTAATTCACATGCTTATCTTTCTTTGCTATTGCCTAAACTCAATTATCACACTTGATTGTCATAATGTGATCTCAACTTTATTTTATAAAATTTATGTTCAGCTCCCCTAACTAATTTTTTACGAGATTATGTACCTTTTATGTAACTTAAGATTATAAGTAGAGGTCAGGGGAGAGCTCACATTGCCCTCCTCATTGGTAGAATAGTTAGTATTCTCCCCAATTTTATATACATCACTACTTGGATCCATTCTTTTGACACCAACAATATCCATCTCATTCTTTTTTCCATACTTTCTTGCTTAATAAATATGCTGAAGGTGCCGCTCAGGTGTGTTTGCTTCCAGGGTTGATTCTCAGTAACGCAATTTCAATATTTTCTCACTCACTCAAACCGCCCGTCCTTTTTTGCAGCAAAGCATTATTGCTTCTGCCTGCTTGGTTCATCGTGAGGTCTATAAATGTGGCTGTTCTATCCGCCGCATCTAAAGAACATGCTCGCTTTGAGATTCCTACTATTCCAGTAGTTGGTTCAGCATTTGAAGAAAAAACTTACGACTACATCATTGTGGGGGGTGGTACAGCCGGAATGACCATAGGTAATGTCCTGTTTGCGCCGTTTATCACTTAGATACTGGTAGCAAAACTGAGGACTCAACTGAAACTATGATACCTTAGCCACTCGTTTATCTGAAGATCCGAGCGCACGTGTTGCAGTGCTAGAAGCAGGTATTGATTATGCTCTGTCTCCTGTGAATGATCAATTGGTTGTAACGCCTGGATCCGATACATTGGGGTGTGGCAGCAGTCAGCGTAGGCGAGAATTCGCTTTAAATAAAACGCCGGAAGTCGTAAATGTACCTGGGCGACTGAACAAGGCTTGACGCTGCTTGTAATTTGTAGTTGACAGCATAAACGATGCAGTGGATTGGACTTTTGGCACTACACCGCAAGCTGGAGCCAACAATCGTAAGGTTCGGTATGCCAGAGGGAAAACTCTCGGAGGTAGCTCTGCTCGTAATTTTATGATCTATCAACGAGCATCTAAAGGATCCCTTAATCAGTGGGTTGAATTGACTGGGGATCCTGACTGGAGCTTTGAAAAACGGTTCATTGATTACCAAAAAAGCTTCACATTCACTCCTCCAAAGGTTAGTTCTTCATCCCACTCATTTTGATTTAATCTTAGGTTTGATCGAATATTGTTTCAACTCGCACTGCCGTACCATGAGTGGAATGAACTGCTAACTTGAAATGATAATTTATTGCAGCATGATTTACGCCAAGAAATACCATCAGCTCAGTACGACGGTCGAGCCTTTTCTGAAGCAAATGGACCTGTTCAAATTTCATACCCTAACATGCCTCAAGCCTTTTCGAAGTACATGCAGCTCAGTCTCAACGAGAAAGGTATTCCCACATCTCATGATTTCAATCTAGGTGTATTAGATGGAGTTCAATATGCTTCAACGACAATTGACCCGCAAAACGGACATCGGTCGACATCACGCGCTTTCTATCAAGCTGCCAAGTCTCGGAAGAATTTGGTGGTATACACCACAGCATTAGCCAAAAGAATTATATTTGATAATTCTAAGACTCCTCGAGCACAAGGAGTTGAATTCGAGTACACATTGACACAGACATCTATTAATTTAACGGCCACCAAAGAAGTTATCATTTCTGCTGGTGTATTCCAATCCCCACAGCTACTCATGGTCTGTAAGTGCTGATCAAAGTTGTTGAGTTAGTTGGGACAACCCGTAACAAATTGCAAACTAATCAACTTCTCACTTTGATAGCAGGAATTGGACCCAAAGACCAACTAACTACTAACAATATTCCAATACTTGTCGAAAATCCAAACGTAGGGCAAGGAATGCAGGATCAGTTGAGCCTTTGTTTTGACTACCTCTCTGTTGTTAAACCTAAATTGCTCATTCTGGTTTGTGCAATTATCATTATAATTCAGTATATTCTTTGGGCCTACTTATCCGGTACATTCGATTGAAACCCTAACTCGACTCTCTACAAATCCCTTGCATCTTTCTGCTCAATACCTCAACTTTACACTTCGACAATTAGGACCTTTAACCAATAATGTTGCAGATATGATTGCTTTTGAAAAATTTTCCGAATCCAACTTGAAAAAAATTAATGCTAGCTCTCTTATTGCGTATCCTGCGGACTGGCCTCACGTTGAGTATTTGAGTGCGCCAGGTGTAAGTACCTTCAATATTTGCATTAATGAAGTCTTCCCAACTGTTTTTTCCTGCCATGTCAGCTTAAATAATTGAACTTTTATTTGTCAAAGGTTGTTGGTGATTTTTCAAATTTACTATCTCTGAATTTGGAGGCTGGAACCAGCACGGGAAAAGAGTTCGTCACGATTTTGGCAGCTTTAGTCGCCCCACAATCCCGGGGCAATGTCAAAATTGAATCCAAAGATACTTCAGTCAAACCTCTGATTGACCCAGGTTGGCTCACTGACAAAGTGGATCAAAAATTGGCAATTGAAGTCTTCAAACGGACAAGAGAGTTTTTTTCCGCAAAGGCCATGCAGCCTATCCTTGATGGCAAAGAGTATTTACCAGGTAGTTCGGTACAAACCGATGATCAGATTCTTGGCTGGATAAAAGATCACTTGATGACTGGTCAGTCCTTTGAATTCATGCGGTTAAGAAATCAAGGATAATTCTTGAACTGAGCTGTTTTTTTTCTTTTCTTTTTCTTTAGTGTGGCATGCTTCTTGCACATGCTCAATGCGAACGAAAGACCGCGGTGGAGTATTGGATTCCCACTTCAGGGTATATGGCACTAAGAACCTCCGTGTAGTTGATGCCTCTGCATTCCCATCCTTACCGCCGGGTCATCCTCAATCTACAGTTTATATGATAGCAGAGCGTGCCGCATCATTAATAAAGCAAGAAAACGCTTGACAAAAACAGCTAGCAACAGAAAGAAAATATACTGCTCACATTTTTAAAGCCACATGCCTGAAAGGCTTCTTTTGATATCCTACTAGGTACAATGGCATGTGATTGAATAAAAACTGCTTTCGCACTATAATAGTCTCATGTCATTGAAATCTTACTTAATTTTATTGATCTGTGAAAAAATCCAAGGAAATTTCATGGTTTGTTTGAACCTGTGTGCTGTCTTGCCTGGTATTAATTTATAGTGTTTGGCTTTTGACGCTCCAGCCAAATCCATCAGTATTGTATTTTCCTCTATGTTTTATATTTATCATCGTTAATTATTTATCTTGGTATCATCTTCATCCGCACATTGTAACAACTTTTTATCTTGAAATGTGAACATGAATAACATTCATCGGGAAAAGCAAGCAAATCTTGATAAAGCATTCAAAGAAAAATCAACTTTTTCAATCGCCACCAATTTGCGATCTGGATAAAACAAAATTTTAAAAGCATGTTAGAATCATGGGGGTGCTACTGTGACCTTGACATTCCATTTTTTTTGGTACTCTTGCATTTCTTTGTTCTTCGATTCGATCGTTCCCGCCAAGTTTTGTGAAAGAAAGAAATCGAATTAGGACTAAGCAAGAAAAACATAACAATTATTATGAAAACGGAATCGTAGTCTGAGTTTACCTTAGTTTGATATTGCGAAAGCAAAGTTTTCAATGCTTCATTCATTCTAGAACGA
>KN361003.1:14621-36309 GCA_000785685.1 Uromyces viciae-fabae | reverse complement strand
ACCTGAAGCCAATTTTCTTGTTTCCTACCTAGACTAACAGCTGCTGCTCTGAAACCACAATTTCCATCACCCATAACATCATGGACAAAGCTGATCAGGGGGAGGGCAGTTGCTGGGAAACTGAGGTTCTTGCTGGGATACTGTGCAGCATTTATATTATTAATATACCAAAAAAAAGACGCACAGGCTGATGAAAAATTACTCACTTTCTCCAAAGGCACTTCATAAAAATCCCCAGAATGAAAGAAAGTTGACATGGTGGAAGGAAGCTGGGGGAAGATGATGAATAGAAATAAATGAGAAAGAAATAATCATAAAAAAAAAAAAAACTCACAATTTCACTGGAACAAGTGGCAGTTTGCTCAAATACTTCCTTTCCCCTTGGCCTGTAAGGAGCATCTTCATCATCTTCATTTACATCTTATTTTCTTCTCTTGATCTGTTCCAGAGTGAGAGGATTGGATAAGACCCTTTTTTTCTGCACCAAAGTACCAGACCTCTGCAAGAATGGAAAATATTAAATGGGATGATAAAAAAATAAACATAAAACAGAAAACTTACAGTTTTGATAGGTTCCAATGGATCTGGTAGTTCCCCATCACTGCTTTCTTCTTCAGTTACAAATTTGTCCTATAGAACGGGAAAAATCAAAGGAAAAAAAATTAAATGGAAACAATTACAAGTGGTCAAATAATATAAGAGAAAAAACTCACCTCTTCGTCTGGTTCTTGTTTCTTTTTCCCCTTTTGTATTTTTTTTCCTGGAGCCTGATTTAAAACAAAATAATTTTGAGAAATTATTCACAAAATTAAAATATAAAAACACACCTTCACAGTTTCCATACATTTCCTGCTAGGCCTTCCCCTTTTCTTTGGTGGCAGATGGTATTCAAATCCTGAAGGGTCCAAAATTAAATGGAAAGAATTACAAGTGGTCAAATAATATAAGATAAAAAACTCACCTCTTCTTCTGATTCTTGTTGTGATGCGATTTGAGGGTGTGGTGAGTGAGATGTGGTGTGGTGAGTGGTTTTTTGGTTGGTGTGATTTAAATTTTGAAGTTGGGATGGACCAAACTTGATTGCAATTCAAATTGCATTCTCCATGCAAAATGAGGATTTTTATTTATTTATTTAAGGGGGTGGATCAATTTATGGTTTTTTTGGGCTCAAACACCTTATTTTTGGCATTTTGTTCTTGTTTCATCTTTTTTTCGGAGAATCCTACAGGCTCTAAAGACCCCACAAAGCTTCAATTTCACGGGAAAGGGCCACTTGGCAATTTTGGGTGGCTTTTGGGTCCCAAAATGTTTATTTTTGGCGTTTTTATTAATGAAATCCTTAAACAATGATAAATCATGTTTTTTTTGGCTGAAATTGAAGTTTAGGGGCTGATTACAACCCCTATCAACTTTTTTTCCCCTTCATAACGTTTTGGGGCCCTTTGCAATTTCCCTTTTTTTTTTGTTTTTATTATTTTTCATTTGATTTTTTAGGGGTCAAAAACCCCATGAATATTCTTGATAAATACTTTTGGGGGTTTTCGGACCTCAAAGAACATTTTCCTTTTTTTAAATTCTCGAAAACACATGTTTTACAAAACCGTGTGTGTTCACAGAAAACCGTGGTCCGCGCGCGGTCAAAACCGCGTGAGTTTGCCGGCCGACCGCGTGAATTTAGTAACACCCTAAAAATAAATAAAAATAAATAAAAATAAATCGCGTGAGTTTGCCGGCCGACCGCGTGAATTTAGTAACACCCTAAAAATAAATAAAAATAAATAAAAATAAATAAATAAAAATAAATAAATAAATGAAAATAAATAAAAATACATAAAAAAAATCCCTCTCATCAATCAATCAAAGATCTTTCATCTCAACTGAAGAGCTATTAAACCACTTTGATCAGCATATTTTTACCGTCAGTACCTTTCACCATCACTTTCTTTACTGTTTCAACAGTTAATTCATCATAATCAATACCCTTTTGTACCTTTATAGTTTTTTGATGCTATTTTGAGTGATATCAGCCCACAATCAACATCTGTCAGTTTTTTAGCTGGTTCAAAGAATCTCATTAAATAAGAGAAGCACACTAATTTCTCATGATTTTTATTTTTATTTCTTTATTTTCATGGATTATTTAGTGTTATCAAATATCAAGGGCATTCAAGAAGTATGATGCTCAAGTCAAATCTATTTTTGTGAAGTTACTTCTTTAGTGGGCCACTCCATATCAAATCAACAATGTAATCAACATGAATATTTCTGATCAATCAATGAGACATTGGTTTACTTTATTTCTTACAACCAGAAATGTTGTCCGCGACCCACAACTTTATGAACAGCAAGTAGCCCCACTGAACGTCTCAGAAGAAGAAAGAGAATTCATCCTTGACATCCTCAAACACAAACCTTAATTTTAATTAGATGAAATACAGTCACACATTGAGGAACTGACTGGTGTTCATCACTCTAAATCAACACTACATGACAACCTCTGACAACAACTTTGTCTCAGCTTGAAAGTTTCCCAGAATGTTTACCCAGCCCAATGCCCAGTTAAGCATGCAGCTTACATTGGAAAAGTTTCAAACATTCAATCTAACTACTTGGTTTTTATTGGTACGTTAATTTATTCCTATTTGTCTCAAAATTCCTGCGGAAAATCTTGAATATTGATGGTAGATGAATGTGCTATTACCATTGAATCCCACCATCGACACAATGACTGGCCACATTTGGGATACCATACACCTCAATTGCAAAAAAAGAAAAAAGACAGAGCGGCCAATAAGAATAAGTAAAAAAAAACCTTTAAAATTTAAAAATCAAAACCTTTGCAAATAAAATATTAAGTTAGTTTGAATGTGGAAAAAGAGATAGTTGTATTTAGTGTTGACTTACTGTAGTTGAGATGAGGTTGAGGATAAATATATTATAAATGGGCAGTACTAATTAGTGAGAAACAACAACTGACACCCGCAAGTACTTGGCACAGGTACTGGGGTACCCACCTGGGTATTTGCAAGTATGGGTGAGGGTGTCTATTTTGATGCTCAATTGACACAAGTACTTGTACTGGCACAGGTACGCGGGTATGGCAGAGCCATCTCTAGCTAGGTATCACCTTGCATGCTGTGCCATGTCAGCAAGTGTTGAAAGATTCTTTTCTGCTGCAGCGGATACCTGTGGACACGTGTGGAAGTTTTTCATCCCAAAAAATTGAGCAATATGTCAGCTCTCATCAATGGATCCTCCAAGGAGTCAACCCAGATGGGGAGTTTGAAATGGCCCACAATCTCATTGCTCAGGGTAAGCTAGAGGTTGAATAAAAGAAGGAAAAACATATTCCTGAACAGTGAAAAATATGAAAACTGATTTGCTTTGTGATACATTTTTTGATATCCATTTGGTTGTATTTCTTCTTTTTCTTTCTTGATTGTATCTATTTAAAAAATAATGTTCTACTACCCAGGTACATACTCTCTGAAAAATATAGGTTTCCTCCCCTGATATATGCAATACAATATTGGTATTGTATTGCATTAGGCAATACAATCCATCATTTCTCTGATGCATGTATTGGAACAAGTGATAAGTTACACATATATTTCATTGCTTTAGTGATCCAATAAACTTAATTGAAATTTTAGTATTTCAGGGAAACAATACAATACAGATAAAATTTCTAATACAGTATTTGATTGTATCTGCTACACCGTCAACCTATCTCTTGTCTCAGGAAGATTATTGAAATTCAATTGGTTATTTGAGGATCCTTAGATATCCAACTCCCAGGAATTAGATCAAAAAATCCCAATTGGTCTACAGGACCAAAAATGGGAGTCATTCCTCCAATTATAGTTTTTCTTTTTGGGAGTCACTGCTCCAAATCCCAAAAGAATTCAAAAAAGAAGAAAAAAATTTGTAACTCATGAGTGAGCTCCCCAATTGCCTTGAAATTTTTTACTCAGTGAGAAAGACCCCCACTTGGTATGCCCTGAAATTTTTAGCACTATGGTATGTAGTTCTCTTTTTTGTAATTTCTTTCTTTTTCTCCCTTTTTTTTAGTTCCACAACTTTTGAATGAGTCCCTCCAAGGCCAAAATTTTTTTTATTAAACAAGGGAGGACCCTGCTGGGCATTCCCTCCAAACTTTGGCATGACTCCACGTACAAAATTGAATGAGTGGTTGGTTTTTTGCATAATTTTTATTTGATTTTCCTCCTTCATTGCATGAAACTCAGGTTTCAATGATGATAAAATTCACAAGAAGAACCAGATAAACCAGAAATCACCAAACTTAGAACCAAACCAAAGTTTAACTGATTTTTGAATGAAAACACAAAAAATATAGAGCTGAAAGAAAAGGCAGAAAATAAAAATGAAAAATACAGAGGATAGTTCTAAAACTTTGAGGGTATACCCAATGGAGGCCCTTGAATTAAAATTTTCAAGGCCATTGAAGAGCAAACTAATTAGTTGCAATTTTTTTAGTTTTTTTGATGTTTTTTGGGATTTGGAGCAACAACTCCCAAAAAATATTCTAGAATTGGGCAAAGACTCCTGTTTTTGGTCCTGTGGACCAAATGGGAGTTGTTGATATAATCCCTGGGGGTCATATATCTAAGGCTCTATTTAAAATCATTTAAAAATAATTTAAAAAACATTTCTGAATTTTTCTATCCAGTTCTATGCCTTCTTAGAAACTAAATAGTTCTCCTTAAAAAAATTGATAAACAAAAAAAAGTCCTATTACCTGTCTGCTGTTTTTTCATTCTCTTTTATTTTCTCATTATCATAAAAAATTAATTGTTCTTACCATTATTCTGTTTTGAAATAAAAATTCTAGTCTCTGGTCTCTAGCCATTCAATCTTCACTTAGCATAGTGTAGCACAAGATTTTCTTCAGCCATGGTACAGACTTACTGTAGCAACAATAAATCTTGTGTTATGCTGTGCTGAAAAAAGATTTATTATCATAACTCCCTCAGAATTCTCTTCACATCAGAAATGTGCACCACTGCTGAACCTGTAGTTAACTCTCTTAAAAGCGCCAGGCCCCAGAATGCTCACACAAACAGATAATGCAATGCTAAAGCCTGTTTGTCACCTCCGGGCAGTATGCAAAAAAGGGTAACCAAATCCGTTATAGTTATGGATAATTTTGACAGTCTAGATGCTATTGAGGTGTTGACAATGAAGGAAGCTTTGATTAATAGACCTGATTGTATCTCAACATCTGGGGAAGGTGCCAGGTGTATTGCGTGCCATACCTTCAACTCAGAAAAATAATGCCTTAGAGCTTTGGCGGCCACTTTATGCTTCAAACAATTGTAATGATTCCTCCCCACCCAGAGGAAGAAACTCAGAACATCTTCACCAGAAAATGGTAGTACTAAAAACATTTTACCCCTTTCAAATTGAAATACAAGGAATTTCCTCACTGCAGATTGGTAGAATTCCCTAGTACCAACTTTCCAAGCGTCTAACATATGGCACATCAGAGATGAAGCTTGAAGCAACTGATGTCCATTAAACAGCAACAAATTTTAATGATTCCTCCTTACCCAGAGGCAGAAACTCAGAACATCTGCACAACAAAATGGTAGTACTAAAAAAAATTCACCCCTTTCCAATTGAAATACAAGAAATCTCCTTACTGCAGATTGGTAGAATTCCCTAGTACCAACTTTCCAAGCATCTAACATATGACACATCAGAGATAAATCTTGAACCAACTGATGTCCATTAAACAGCAACAAGCATGCAGACTGAGACAGCATGAAGGACTAATTGAGAAGAAAAATTCTAGATAAAAAAGTTCAATGTGCAAGTACAAAGTTTGATAAGATCAAGGAACAAAAAAAAAAACTTGTGAAAACAAGAATAAAACTCTTTAAAAAATTTGGACCATTGATAGGAGAAAATCATACGGTAGCTCTAACAACACTACATCAGATGAGCAGAGATTTTTTCTTTTGCCACATGAGAGGGAATCTGCCATGTTCTCTTTCTAAGTCACCCTCTTAGCGATAAGATCCAATTGGTTCTGAATGAACAGACCCTGGATTTATGTCCATTCTGAGTTGACTTCCATATCTGCCAACTTCCTCCTTTGTAATGCCTCTTTGGAGTTGTGTTGTTGGTAAATACTAAACAGTCCTGGTCTTTTTTTGCTCCTAATTTCAGCAACATGAGCAAACCAAGCCTGATAGCTACTTTCTCCAGCCATGCTATACCTTGCTTTTGGGTCCCTGCTTTCCATCCTGGAAGTAACTTAAACTGTGCCCAAAAATGGACCAAAAAGATACCAATACCAAATGAAGTTGATGTGTCCCCGATCCACCCAACATTGGTAGGATACACGTCTGGGATTAGCCGTAAATTTTTGAAGGAAGAACAAATCTTTTTCCATTTGACCAAATCACTCAATACACCTGGCCGCACACATCTTTTTGCAAAGAAATGAACCCATTTCCCTACCCATTTGTAGAATTCCATGAGGTAACATCTGAGTTGAGGAAGGATAGAATATACATGCACTAATTGTCAAACCATTTTTTCTGCTTTGTTATCGGTAAACTGTCTTCCTTCTTTCAAAAAACAGTTAATCTGATTTATTCATTGCAATCTTTTTCCCTCTGGAAGCCTAACTGACTTGTCAATGCCATCCCAAATTAAGCTCATAAATTTTTGCTCTTCCACAAATTCCTTACATTTCTCTTTATTAGTAATCACACCTAGTTCTGTCAACCTACTGATTAATGTCATCATCTGTAACGTCAAAATCAAGTGTCTTCAAGAAGAGATTGTCTTCCACCCACCTGAGAATGGTGATGAAATCGAACTTGTGTATCATGAGTTCTTTCAAAGACTTAGCTGGTCTTCTAAAAGAACCACAGCCTGTGATGCCTCCGCAAGATATTGTAGTATCTATCAAGATGTCTCCGTTAAAATATTTTTGGCATGAAACCGCCACTGGTCCGGTCTTGTAGGTATTAACCTATAAGCCTTCTCCAAGTCAAATAAAGAAAGTAAAAAAGGAGAATAAAATTCCTTAAAAAACTTTGCGACTAATTTAAAATAATCCCAAGTTGTGAGAAAATTCATCTTATCAACAAACAAATTGACCAATGGTATTGATGGGTTATTCTTTGGGAAGGATAGATCATTCATTGGTCTTGTTTTTCCATCACCATTAACGACCTCTCCTAAAGGACATGTTCAAAAGAATCTGAGAAATCTATACACATCTTCATGTTTAAAAGGACCATACATCCTACCAGCTTTCAATTCTTTTTCAAATGATTCCTATATTTGCTTCCTAGCTACTAAACATGACAAGTGAATATTGTTGTTTTTCCATTACATTCTTGCTTTCATCCTTGCTTTTTCTTTTTGAATATTTTCTAGTATTATTTATTTTTATATCTTTTAATAATAAATAAAATAGTAAATTCATCAAAAACATAAATTGGTAGTTTTATGTTTTTATAAAGGTATCCAATGTTAATCTTCGTAGTCATTTTCATTAGTGGATTATTTAAATATCTAATGTGATTCATGGTAGTAATTACATTAGTGGTTATATTATTTTATCTAATGTAATTCATGGTAGTAGTTACATTAGTGGTCTTATTTATTATCTAAGGTAGTTCGTGGTAGCTAGTTACTTTAGTCTCTTTTATCCTGATTTCATGGTAGCATCTCAGAAGATTCTGTTCTTACTAATAAAAGTGGTAGCTTTATTAGACAAACATGTCACAGTTGTGTGACATGAAATTTTTCTTTTTAAACTCTTTGTTTTGATGAAATAAAAATTAAGGAGTTTGAGCCAAATTTCTCTAACAATATCAATATTTGCTCCTCTTTCAATTCTGTCAATCTTTCCAAGACCCTCTTCATCATTCTGGACAACACAAATTCAACAAATATTGGGGGTAGACCATTTTAAATTACCTATAATGTGGTTTGGTATACATTGAAAGAAACCTTTTTTGAAGCCTTGTATTACATCTTTATATTTCAACAATAAATTTACATTTTTAAAAGCAATCTTCAAAAGCTCCAGTTTCATCTCACTTCTTAAATCTTCTCCCCAATTTAATGGTAAAATATTTGTTGTTTTAAACCTTTTTCTAAATTGTCATTAACAATGTCAATATTGTTTTTTAGTGATTTAAAACTTCAAACAAAAGAATAAATGTGACTAAAAGGACCAATCCAAATTTCAGTCAATGAATTGTCATTTATTGAGCTAAATCTCTTAAAGGAAAAAGAATAGTATCAAAAATTAAGAAATATTTTTGTATCAAGAACAACCATAAAAATATAATTATTTCAGTGATAAAAAATATGAATGTATATGAAACCTACAGAAGCTTATCCTTAGAGGTGCTACCACATCCATCAGCAAGATTATTTTCAAAACCAGCCACCCTTCTTTCATTAAAAAGAGGATTAAATTTGTTTTATTTATAGTGTTGTCCTTCAAAAAGTAATTATTGCCCGATGGCTTGGAATAACCTATATTCATGTTTGTTTCTTTTTTAACACTTTTTGGAACACCACCAGTTGGATCCCATCCATCTTGTTCCACACCAGTACAATAAGGATTACCCTCAAATAACTCTTCACCAAAGACTTAAACATCCTTTTGTGCCTCTAACAAAATATTTGGGAAGCCTACAGAGATGTTGGTGATCTCTTCCACACCACTCATTTTAACATGATTACTAAATACATGATGTCTAACCACCATATCATATTGAAAAGCTGTCATAAAATTTGACATAGCTCTAATTCTAGTCATACTCCCTCTATGAATTTCTAAAAATGCCACATAGGAATGAAATCCATATACATAGGAATGAAATCAATACACATCACATAGAGTAGATTCTAGTCATACTCCCTCTATGAATTTCTAAAAATGCCACATAGGAATGAAATCCATATACATAGGAATGAAATCCATATACATAGGAATGAAATCAATACACATCACATAGAGTATATAAAAACTTATCATAGTGTAGGAACCAGTTTGAAATCAATTATGACCACTCTGATGGTGGTTGTACACCATTATATAATTTAGAATTAATCTCATCTTCTAGCTTTTGTTTCCCAGATGAAACAAAACTTGATGCTTGAGATTGCCATTTACAATTAAAAATTGTTAAAGGAATAGGCCACTTCAAGGCTTTGATATTATTATTGAAATAAGATGTAAAACCGGTGATATTATGATTATTAACCCTTCCAATAGTACAATTAACACCTCCTTCTTAAAAATGTTTAACAGATACCTCTATTGAGATCTGATTATCCAAAGCTGTTCTCTTTAATGATACTAAAGTAATTTTCAAATTAAATGATTGTTCTTCAAATCTATCATACATAGACAACAAAAGATCTGCCAAAGCTTGATCTCCATCTTTCTGAGCTTGCAAAGCACAATTCCATAAGGATTGTTTCTTTGAAACTACAAGAGAGTTTGAGATGGGTTGTGATGGGATATGAATTGATTGAAATTCAACTTCAACATTAGACAGAGATAAATCCTCTGAAATTTCATTAGATGGATCAATTTTGGTGATTCCTCTATCAGATTCAACCTCATTGTTACTCTTCTCTACTATTTCAACAGCAGGATCAATGGTAGATTTTATGGTAGTTTTTTCTATTCATCAAGAAGAGACAGAACAAGTTTATCAATGACAAATTCAGCCAGAATCCTTGTTTATTATTAGGGAGAGAAAAATAGTGCAAATGCAACTAACTCTTTTTCCCTTTATTTTCTTTTGCTCTTTTTACCAATGTAGTTAAAATATTAGCTATGGGCACTTCATCTTGTGATGGAGTATCTATATTTAACATCCCAACACCAACCAAGGAGCTCTGCTCCATTATAAATAATAAGATTTCCAAAAATAAGGATTCCTAATGGAATTAATATAAAATCACAATAGTTGTGTTGATAGTGCAAAATTCAATGAATATAATAAAAAATAATATCTAAAATAACTCAAGTAAAAATCTCAACTGATTGTAGGAAGTTGTGAAAAAATTAAAAATTGTATTCTGAATTCAATTGTTTTTTTTTAAATAATTCTAAAAACAAAAAATGCTTCCCTGATGATGTCAGCAAGGCTGGGTCGCGTGTTAGTTTCAAGAAAGATACTCTAAGATGAATCATAGCTACTTGGAAACTAACGCTAACACCTAGTGTATCATTTTTCAATGCTAACACAGCTAACGTGGCCAAAATCCCAAAATCTGTTAGCCTTATTTTTTTTTCACATCCAACTAACGCTACACTATGCTAATTTTTTTTTTCTTTCAAAACCTGTTAGTGTTAGCTGGAAAAAAAAAAACTAAGGCTAACAGTAGCTTTAGTGCAAAAAAACTAGAAATACGCTACTCTAACGCTAATGTTAGGGTAGCGACCCACCCCTGATGTCAGGGAAGGATTTCTTACTGTATCTACCAGTACCAGGAGTACTTCAGTAGATAGCAAGCATGACCTGAGTAAAGACTGAAAGGTCAATGAGGGGTCAACCTTGCTAGCATAGGAAGGTAACCTTTATACCGGTTCCTCTTCCTCTAAGCTATGAACCCAAGGAGACTTCCAATCCTGACCCTCGTCAGTGCAGATACCTTGGAGTCATGCTCATACCCGCTAACTGGCCCTGAAGCCAGAATTACTTTCCTTCTTCCTGATATAGGAACAGAAGAAAGTCTTTGGGTATGATCTATGGCTAGCAGCCATTCATCCTAGTCCACTGGAACCCTCCCTAGACCTGTGGTGGTCTACCACAACACCTGATTTAAAATCATTTAAAAAACATTTCTAACTTTTTCTATCCAGTTCTTTGCCTTCTTAGAAACTAAATAGTTCTCCTTAAAAAAATTGATAAACATAAAAAAGTCATATGACCTGTCTGCTGTTTTTTCATTCTCTTTTATTTTTTCATTATCATAAAAAATTACTTGTTCTTACCCTTATTCTGTTTTGAAATAAAAATTCTAGTCTGTGGTCTCTAGCCATTTAATCTTCCCTTAGCATAGTGTAGCACAAGATTTTCTTAAGCCATGGTACAGACTTAGTGTAGCAGCAATAAATCTTGTGCTATGCTGTGCTGAAACAAGATTTATTAAGCTACAAGACTGGCTGGTAGGCCAAAAACCCATTAGTGGCACCAAAGATACGCCAACAGCTTGGTGTAGTGGAATCAAGTTCACACTAGCAGTGAATAAAATATTGGGCAAATTTCCTGGACAATGTTCCATCAAATTTGAGCAGTTGTAAATTCAGCTAACACTACATAAATCTTGGCCAAAAAAATGTCTCCTGTACCACCACATTGTGACCAAACAGTGTAGTGTAGCATAGCAGCCCAGCGTTGATTGTATTAAGCCACTTTGGTGCTTGAGCTAAAACAATCTAGCAATGTTTAAGAGTGAAAGCAGCTCTCTATAAGTTTTTGTACAACTCTCTTGCTTCAACAAACTGAAGAAAACAGTTACAATTATCAATTAGCAAAATTGGTCGAAATAAATAAGAAATGAGCAAAAGCACAAGATGTATGAAACATACAATTTCATCATGGTTTCTTCCAGTTTCCCAGCACCATTCAATTGGAAGATAAAAGCCACATAACTTTTTAGCTTTTTGTTGAATCATGGCCGATTGTCACTCAAGGGCATTCTGAATGTGGATTGGATATGACTTGAAGTTGTGGTCACATTTTATGCTTGTCAATCAATTCCTCATAAGTTTTGTGAATTATCTCCAAGAGCCCCTTTGCTGTCTGATTGGACCCAAAATTATAATACCAATTAAAAACAACGTGTACATGATTATTGTTACTTTTAATCTTCCCAAACCACTCCAAAATCGGCCGCTAAATCTTCCTCTATGATCCCACTGAAATTTTTGTCAATCCCACTACTAGCAACAGATTGTAAGATCTCATTGGGTGAAGAATGATGTTTATCAGTTAAAGAATGCTTGAGATCTTGGACTAAACGTTTCAAGAACTCTTTATCTCTTGCTATTCCAGCCGAAATTTCCTTAATCAATTGTTCGCTGGAATTTACTCTGTTGACAATTTGCTCGAGTGTTTTCTGGGTTTCCTCTGGGTCTTGCGCAGTTTTTTCTTCATCATAAAATTTGATCACAGAAGTGTTATCATTAATTTCGGCATTCAATTCACCCGAATGGATCATAGATCGCGCCAACGATTCTGCGTTTCCATTGATAACATTTCCTAACATCATGTCAATGGTCGCGATCGGAATTGCCACATAGATCGGAATCAATTTTTTGATGACTTTCTTGGGTAGACTTTCAATGCACCACTTGACAAGTATATGGTTATTATCCTGTGTGATGAAGAAAAGAAATCACAACAATTTTTTCATTGAGCGAGTGGATGCTTGGATATTGAGACCATGACAATAATGATGGAAATGAGCATGATTGAAATCCAGCAAACCTTATGAAAACATGGTCTATTCTTCTCCGCCATTTTTACAAGTTGCACATAACCCTCACTTGTCGCCTCTGCTAATTCATATGAATTGATGAATTCAATGTACACTTTACTGCTAGCAACACTTCTGAACGCTGCTTTGAATTGCGAATTCGTATAAGGAGGAAGTACCGGCGGTGAGGAGTTGCAGAGTAACGAAATGAGAATTAGCTTCTTGTATGCATCAACTTGGATTTGCGATATTCCTGGTCCGGGAGCAGAGACTGCCTATGAAGCAAGCCATTTGATAAAATTGACCCGAATGAAAAATACATTCATCCTTGAATATTCTGTTGACAACAAGAAAAAAAAAGCTACTGACAATTGTCAAGAGATGGATGGCTCGTTGATAATTTCTGTTCAAGGCTTGAACAATGCCAGCTCGGTAATGGTAAATCAAGTTATCTTGATACCGAATTGGATAATCCTACGGAATAGAGACAATAAAAAGATCCATCAGAATTGAAGCTTTTGAAGGGGGTTGTGGTATAAATTTTTCAAGATGTATTCACCTCTTGATCAATATCCATATCAAAATCTGTGAGCTGGACGGCCCAATCAAGTGAACGCGACCGTAGACAGATCTAAAAAGAGTGACATATACGCGCTGGATTGATTGGTGCATGTATCTCTGGTGGGTTCAAAATATGCATATTCAGGGGACTGACTTGCCTTGAGTAGCTCGTGGTGAAGAGGGGTGAGAATGTTTAATTGGCCGTATGATTGAATCAGGTTGAAAAGAGGTTCGGGGGTGGTGTGCAGTTGATCAGCGTGAGATGACCATTGCAAGAGGTATTGAGTAAATAAATGGACTAAGAAATGAAGCAAATTGAAAAATTGATTCATTTATTTTTTTGTTGTTACATGCTGAAATTGCACTTTTTTACAGTAGAGGGAATCAATTCAACTGCTCACTTTTTGATGATTTTCTTGGCGAGATCACCTGTAGGTGATTGCGATCGACAGTCATGCAGAATTTATGAGCATGTGAGAGTGTTTTGTGGGGATCCAATCTCTTCTGACAAGTTTGTAATCGAGACATCCTACAAATTAGGATAATTCATAAAAAAAGATGTTGAATGAGGTGCTGAAAGCCAAACTAGGAAGGGTAGATCAGCTCACAAGATATGAAAATATAGTATCCGATCTAGATCTGGTTGTTGCACTTCATCCAGGATATCTGTTTGGCCTGGGGCGGGTAAGCAGCATAGTAGATTGGAGGTAGTTTGACTGAGGATTTCATGCCAATTTGGTATTGGAGAAGCTTGATTTAAGTTAATCAGCTCTGTGAGTTCAGCTTTATTAGTTGGAATGTTGATTGATGAAGGTTGAGGTGCCATGTTTGTTTTGCTGTGAAAGGATTGTTCAATGGCTGCTGGCCTTACTAAAATGATCTGTGACATCACATCAACACCCCTGATGCAATTGGTTTTGACTTGCGCACTACGGTGTATAATAGGGGGTTTCAGAGTAGACCCCGCGCGTGCATGCAGTAAATTTTGCATGGAAAGTTTTGTGGGGGCTTCTGCATGCAACAGTTTGAGCTGAAGATCCTTCTGCAAGCACTTTTGCATGTCCGGTTCAGCCCTCCATCCCTGGTTCATTCCGTGATTCATTCTCTCATAGAAGCAACCTTTGACCATGATAATCAATTATTCATCTTCTCCTTATCTTATAGATACAATGTTGGTTATGGAGCAATTAATGTTAAGTCGGGCGGACCAACGATGGAAGACGTGGTAGAAGCGGCAAAAGCTGCTCAAATTCATAATCATATCATGTCAGCATTCTGTTTCCAATTATCTCTGTTTGCTTTAAATTTTAGGGTTTCTCCTAACCAATATACATTTCGGACTTCTTGTTTTTAAAACAAAAAACCAAAAAATTGTCCAGAATTTCTTGAAATTATGCTTTTTGGTCCTTCAAACGCAAAAAAAAATGAAGTTAAATGGATTGATTAGTTGGATATTTCTTTTTGTTTCAGCAGATCAGGTCCAAAATTATTTCCATCAATCCCCGGCCTTTTTCTTTCCTTAATTTTTTTCAAATAAATTCCTCTTTAAAAAAATAAAATGTTCTTGAATCTGATCGATACAATAACTTCTCTTGCTAAAAAAATAGATTGTTAGTTCAAGTAATCCCAAAATGTGAGACAGATGCCAAAGAAAAAAAATGAATGAACGAATGAATGAAAAAAAAAAAGAATGAAAAGAAACAGAATAAAGAGAAAGGAAAAGAACAAATAATGATTGAGTTGATAACTTAATCACCACACTCTTCTCCTTGCTAAGGAATTAAGAAAATGACTAAAAACTCTTTCTTACAAGACACTGACGTGATGCATTGTGGCATCAACCCCAAAACACATCAAAAAGGAAATTTTTCTACATCAGTGAAATACTCCAATTAATGGGACAACCTCAGGATGATGTTAAACTCAAGAAATCATAATAAATTGAAGCAGATTGCTCCTTTCTCTTATCGCCCAATAAGCCCAACATGATTTCCAAAATAGCCAAGCAACAGAAAACTTGAATAGTGAGTTAAAATAATCATGCAAAATAAAATATCACTGTCACAAAAGGATAAAAAGAAGAGCAACCAAGCATAGACTAAAATAAAAGTAAATCAAAATTGTTGATAGTTGACACTCTTTTTAAAATGCGCGGCATGATTAACTAACTGAGAGAGGGATAAAAGGGAAGGAATGGGGGGGGGATGCGTCAAGCTAGGGAGGATGGAGAGAGATTAGATGGAGGGAGAAACGGTAAGAAGGAGGGAGAGCTAGAGCAGAACCTAAAAAAAATGGGTTGGGGCACTCAGTGTAGTTTTTTTTTTGTGGGGTGCATTCCAATCAGAAAAATTTACTGCATGCATGTGTGGGGTCTACTCTGAAACCCCCTAATATCAGTAGCTGGGCTCATTTCTATTCTGAGTTTTACATACTTGAGTTTTACATACTCTTACATACTTTTAAAATCTATGTAAAACTATTCCCCCACCAACCCCCGGTCGGAAAAATTATATCATATCTCTCAAAACCATCATGCATCCAAAAACATTGGACCCGTCACTTGAAGATCAACCAGCCACTACCACCATGAATCTGCAAGTTTCACCACTTCATTTCTCTCAAGTCCTGCTTTCATCCACTCCTCTCCAAACACCAGTTTGGCTGTATGGGACTATGGGGCCAACACTGATGTATTCAATGTAGGTTTTTTTTTCCCCTGTATTTACTGGATCCAAAATTGGAACTGACATGACTATTTTTAATCAGGCCCACTGTCATGTCAGCAGATATCCCAATCCCCACTATGTCACCAGAAATACCCATTACACAGCTTCAAAACTCACCATCCGGTCATATGAGCCCTCCTACCCAAGGTCGCAAGGTCATTAAAAAAAACCCCCAAAAAAATGGAAACAACAAGCAAGGGAATCAAAGTGAAACAGCAGATCCCTCACCCACTCAGCCCAAGAAGCGCAGAAGCCAGAAGTCTTGGAGGGCAGACAAAGGCAATGATGGTAAATCTTCGCTTGATCTGGTTGTAGAATGGCTAACCACAGGTGAAAACTACAATTTTTGGCGAGGTGGGAAGAAGAGCAAAAGAGAAATTTGTGAAATGGTGGTCAGATTCTTAGTCGACAATGGTATTGAAGGCCGTGATTGGAAGGGGGTGGAGCAACAGGTGAGATATTAATGTTTCTTCTTTTTTCATTTTGGTTTTTCTCATGCATTTTCTTTATTATTATTGGAACCAAATTTGTAAAGATAACAGCATTGGAATCCAAATATCGTAAGGCAAAAGATTGGCGCCAACAAACCGGTCAAGGCATTGAAGATAAGCATGCAACACACCCGTATCCATATTGTTGCCCGTGCTGCTGATTTTGCATCATCAATTACCAAAGGTAGATTAGAAAGAGTATTCCAACGTTTCTTCAGGCATCCAATGGTATGCTCGATTACTATCCTTTGATTGCTTAAAAGATAATTGAATTTTTTAGTATTTGATTCCATAAACCCACCACGGACTCGTTTAAAAGCTGATACAACTACATTATGTGGAGGATACCCAGAGTCAGCCAAGAGGTACTCTCCTGGAGAAAAAAAAAATTCCTCCGCATGCAGATAGAGCTTCAATTAATGTCAGTCAAGGTGTAAAATCACAAGCAACATAGAAGATCGAAGACAAATTTAAACTCAAGTAAAACTCACTTTTGATGATCTCCAGACACGGGTGTCGTGAGCACTGCCACACCACCCATGAATTCCAAAGATTATACGCCGTTTATGGTCACAAACAAGCATACTGTTTAGACCATAAACCATTTTCCTCATCCAATAGTCCTCTGAGTTCTTCCTGGGGGCACTTGCAAGTGGAATAATCGTCCCATCAACAAAGCCAACACAATCCCTGAACAGATTGCTGCTTGGCTGTTCAGTTCGAGTTTTCCATCGATCATCGTTTGTTGGCCAGCTCACAAAAGATTTCTCTCTAGAAATCAATGCTTTGAAACATCGATTGGTGAAATTGTATACACTTCCAACTGTAGAAATCCCAAATTTTAATTCATCAGTGAATTAGAAATCTCACAAGAAATCTAATTGGACATACCTGAGATGCCAAAGATATCTGAAAGGAATGGTGAACCACCTGCGTTACCCGAGAGGCCCAAATGTGCTAACATCACCAGAAGCTGCCATTCAACTGGAGCTTGGGGCTTATTGCCCTTAGGCAAAAAAATATCGTCATATTTTATCAGCTCCACAAGGCCCAAGAACTTGTCTTTACCCATTTGAGCCTGCCAATTTATAAAAAATGAATAAAAAAATATGTTATGAATGAGATGTAGCTTAAATTTTGATAAACAAATCAAAACATGTCAGACCACTTACCAGTCGATAGAATTGATCAGTTTGACAACTGAAAATCCATTGAAATATATGGGCAGAAGGTATAATCCGTGGTCGTTGGGAATGTGATATCCAGTATCGTTGGTTCAACATTTGATTCAAAGTTGAATAAGTATAAGATAAATGTGAAAGTTCAGCTTCATGGTTATGGGATTGGAAGGCTTTGTATATTTTGAGTAATGTGAGACAATCAAGTTGAGCCTGAAAAGAATTTTTGCCTTGGGTATCTTCTGAATCATATTGACGTTGATAAACTGCTGAAAAAAGAATTAGAAATAATCCTATATGCTTCAAGGCATTTTGATCTTCATCGTGATCGGATATTGTTTGGAGTGATGTGGCGAGGTGGTTTGTAATTAAAACTTCCATTCATGTGATTTCAGGTGGTGTGGAGTGATGTTGAAACTTGAGATTACGGGGGATTTATGTCTCCTGTGCCTCATTTATCCGAGATTTACTTACTTTTACATAGTTGCATAGTACTGCAACAAAAAATTATGTAAAAGTATGTAAAACTAAAGTATGTAAAACTCGGAATAGAAATGAGCCCAGTGCACTCAATTCTATATCCCAGTTTTACATAGTCTTGTTTCCTAAGTTTCCCATAGTTTTACATACTTTTTGAAAACTATGGAAAACTATTCCCCAGACCTTTTCCCCCCCCCCCCCCCCCTCTTCAAACACAAACGGACCATCTGCTTCAACCCCAGTCACAATTAACAGTCAAAAAGCCTACTCAAAACCTCAAAACTTGTTAAACAAAAACTAAAGTTAAACCAGATACCCTTCATCATGGCATATCAAAACATAAACGCTAACGACGACAAACTCAATGTGGTCTTCTTAAAAACGGCTATTGAAGCCATTCCACAACTCTCCAATGACAACTACACCATGTGGAAGAGTGGCATGCAAAACGTGTTGGAGCTTCAAAATCTACATGAAGTCATAGATGACTCTGATACTCCCCTCTCTCCAATGCAAAACATTCAACTTAGAACTGTTCTTACCTCCAAGTTGGATCCCACCATACACGCGAATGACGTTAACCATGAAAACTGGAGCTCCACCAAACTGATCTGGCAAGCTATAAATGAATACTTGGCCTCAAACAAAGCTGCTAATTGAGCTTGAGTCTTCAATCACTTTGACACACTCAAATTCAACAACAACATATTAAACTTCATAACAAAATTAAAAAATGCTCTTGCTCGTCTACACAAAGCCGGCATCAATCTTCCCTCAGATGTTTTGTCCTACTTGATCTTGAGGAAATTACCTCCATCTATGAAAGAAATATGTCATCAAATAACCCATAATAACAAGATTCTTACTCCAGAGATTGTTCTCGATCATCTCCAAATGCATGCTCACGAAGAAGCAATCGATCATGTCGCAGAAAAATCTGAAAATCTTACTCTCAACACTTTTGTTGCAATAAATAAATGCAAAAAAGGCTGGCATAACCCTCAAGCTCCTCATCCTGAAGTTAAGTGCTGGATGATTCATCCTCACCTTCAACCAAAAAATACTAGTGAAGCCCCTCTGATCACCTTCCTCAGTCTCTCAGGTACTCCAGTCAACTCCATGTCATACATCCTAGACTCAGGTGCCTCTTCTCACATGGTTTCTAATAAAAAACTCTTTTTTGCTATTGATCACTCAGAAAAAGGAATGATATGTACTAGCTCAGGAAACAAATGTCTAAAAATATTTGGAAAAGGAAAAATATGCTGAAAAGATTCTTCAGGTGAGATCTTTCTGAAAGACGTTCTTCTAGTTCCTGATCTTGTAGTCAACTTACTGTCTGTCCAATGCTTGCTTCTCAAAGGCTTAAATGTTGATTTCTTGTTAAACTCCTTTACTATAAAAAAAAACTGCTGCCTTTTGAAAGGAACATATGTCAATAATTTACCAATGATCCAATGCTCGTTGCCAGACAATTCTGCGCATTTTTCCTCCTTTGAGATCATCCACAAATCCATGGGCCATGTTAGCTACCATCGCCTGAGAAACAAGCTCGGCCTTCCAGTAAAGGCTAACATCAACTGTGAAGCATGTGCTGTTGGAAAGATTACCAAGGCCTCATTCAAAAACTCCCATAACTCCGCCAAGCTACCCTTCGAAGAGATCCATCTTGATCTAATTGGTCTGATAAAACCCTCCTCAACCGAAGGTCACCGATACATTCTAACGGTCGTAGATAGCTGCACTTGCTTCTGTTCGGGAATTCCTATCAAATCTAAGGACCAGACCCCCGAAGGTTTGATCAAACTCATTGAGCTTGAAGGAAAACAATTCGGAAGACTTCCCAGAATCATCCATTCAGATAGAGGCACTGAGTTCATCAACCTCACTCTGAAATCCTTTTGTGAATCTCATTTGATCCGTCTCAGACACTCCGATTCCTATACCCCTCAGCAAAATGGTCTTCCTGAAGGGTATAACCGGACCATTCTTGAATCCATGAGGACTATTCTAAAAGACTCCGGACTACCTTTAAAACTCTGGAGTCATATTGTGAAGGTCAGCACACTAACTCTCAACCAAATTCCTGCCCATAGGAGTAAAAAATCTCCTTTTGAACTCTTCAAAGAAAGAACTCTTCCTTTGAACTAATTCCACCCAATCGGCAGCAAAGTGTCTTTCTTGCTCCAGCCACCCCAGCATTTTTCAAAGCTTGCTCCCAAAGGCCAAATAGGCCTGCTCATCGGATATAATGACGAACTAAGATCTTATCAGGTTCTCACTGACAGCGGCAAGATTCTAGACACAAAGCATATCAAATTTATTGATTTCAATCCCTCAAAATCCACCACTTCTCTCAGCAATCTAGACATAATTGACTTGTATGAAATCACAAACTCATTCCCTGGTGCTTCCGAAGAAGATCCAGTTCTATTGGAAGAAGAAAATGAATCTTTCAATGATCTTGCTGACAAACCAACTAACAATCAAGAAGATCCTGTCTGGATAAAAATGGAGGAATCAGACGACTCTGGTGACAGCGATTTGGACATCCAACACTCACTGGCTCCAGCCAGTGCCTCTCCTCCGCCCCCTCGCTTCAACCTTAGAGAAAGAACCACTGTGGTCCGTCCTGATGTTTACGGGTGCTTAGCGACTGACCCCAGAACTTTTAGATCTGCTATCAATGGAGTCAATCATGCAGAGTGGCAACAGGCTGTAGATAATGAAATTAAAAACATCAAAGACTTGGACGTCTGGGAAGAAACCACTCAAAAAACCTGATCATCCTCTCAGAACCACGTGGGTCTTCCGGACCAAGCCAGCAACACTCTCCTCACCAGAAAAAAAAAGGCTAGACTGTGTATTCAAGGATTTATGCAAATCGAGGACCTTGACTACACGGAAACTTTTGCTCCTACTGGGAAGTTTTCCTCTTTACTTGCACTACTCATTCTTTCCATTTATAAAAACTCCCAATCAAACAATTTGATGTGAAGAGCGCTTTCCTCTATGCGCCACTGAAAGAAGAAATATTTATCTCCCAACGGGTGCAAGAAAACAACGCCGTACCTCAAATTAAAAAAATCTCTTTACGGCCTAAAACCGGCTCCAGCCAATTGGTATGATACTCTTACCTCATGGTTCAATGAAATATGTTTTATTCAATCAACATAAGATCCCTGTCTGTTCATCCATCAAGATTGACACTCCTTCATTTTCTTTCATGTTGATGACTTGGTGGTAGTTGGCAACGTCAACACGTTTCAAGAACTTTTCATGGCCAGATTTCCCAATTCATCCACTCACACCCCCAACACTCTTTTGGGGATGGATATCTCAGTCAATGATTCCAGCATCCAACAGTCCCAAGCCAAACTGATTCAGAAAGGACTGGACTTGCTGAATCTCTCAGGCTGTCTTTTCGTAAAAACCCCGCTCTCCCCGGGAGTTCAGCTAAAAACAGCTTCCAATGACAATCAAGCAGAAGTTGTGTTTGATCCAAAAAAAAAGGTTGGGTTTGTAATTTTGGGTTTGGTGATATTTGACACTCCTTATTGTATTTTATTTTATTTTTAATTTCATTTTCTTTTTTATTTTAATTTTAATTTTGCATTCTCTGTTTATTTCAATTTTTCTCTTTCTTTTTTCTTTTTCTGACACTCCTTATTGTATTTTATTTTATTTTTAATTTCATTTTCTTTTTTATTTTAATTTTAATTTTGCATTCTCTTTTTATTTCAATTTTTCTCTTTCT
>KN361003.1:0-11791 GCA_000785685.1 Uromyces viciae-fabae | reverse complement strand
GTAGCTGAACTGGTAGCGTAGCTACACCTGTAGCGTAGTGTAGGGTAGCTTGAGACCAACTACGCTACCAGGCAGAAAATTTTCTGTTAGTTGCACCCAAGTTATGCTACAAGCTTTTTTAACTCTGAAAATTTGACAACTAATGCTACAGGCTCCCAAAAAAAAAAAAAAATTGTTACGCTACATGGTAGCGTAGTGCAAGTACAAATTGAGCTGACGCTACACACTGCTAACTTTAAAAAATGACCGCTACGCTAAATGTTTTTGGTCAAAAAGTGTACATAGCGTAACGCCCACTGTTGCCCTCACCAAAGCCATATCAATAACTCCACTAGTTTAAAAGCTACTCAAGGCAGAAGAATTAAATAAGGTACTTAGAATTATTTCACAACATCACAATCATTATGAATACAGCTTTATGCATCACAAAATAATATATAAGTCAATGAACCATAACAAATACCACATAATCCATATCTACTATCACATATCCAATACAAGTTTCATAGATAAGAGGCTATGACCTCATTCACTGTACGTAATCAACTACCACAGAATACACACACACTTACACATGTTTAGAAAGCCTCTGACATCAGATTACAATCCCCACTTGTTTCAAAATGCATTAGCCCACATGTCTGGAAGGAGATAAGATAAGATAAACTAGCACTGATATCATGTCTGTGCACTGTATGATTTTCTGACACCCTGTTTGTTGTACCCTGTTTGTCACACCATTTTTCCATATAAGGGGCTCTCTCCTCAGTGTTTTGCCCCCATCTGATCATCCCCTGATTTATCAGAATTATAATCCAAAATCCCACTGGACATTCCCCATAATAATAATAAATAACACTTACATACATACCTTCAAAGAAATAAATACTTAAAATTCATTGAACTTTTGAGTTTTTAGCCATTGCTCACATTTCTTCCCTTTCTTAAAGGAGCCACAGAGGACTTGACTCATATCCCCCGCTCCCACAGCTATCCTGCTGTCTTACCTTTTTCTTTCAAAACCAATCTGAGTGCTGGAAACACCCTCTTAAACTTCCAATTCCTCATCATAAACCCAGGTGTAGCCTTGCTCCCTACTCTTTCCCAGACAAACAGGCTATCAGTTGCTTTCCTGTCATTAAGAAAGGCAGAGTACTTACTCCTTCATCCCTTTCTGAATTCTCCCATAAGGGCTAAACTCTCTAGCCTCTTTTGGAGTCTCACAACAGCAATTGGGATTGCCGTGTGGTGGCTAAAAACTTAATTATTTAAGGTTTTAGCCATTAAATGGAGATTGCCATGTAAAAAAAACATTTACATGGAAATTGCCATGTAATGGCTAAAATTTGCAAAAACACAGCAATTGGCATGGGAATTGCCGTGTTTTGGAAAATTTTTTGCTGTGATTTTACCAAGGGCCTTTTATTATTATTTCTTTTTATATTTTGTTTAGTTTTCTCAAACAAGATTATGTAAGCAGGTCCTATAATTATAGGCCTGCTGCTCATTAAAAAGAAATCATTGGTTCTAGTTTTTTTTTTTAATTGTTCCACTCTCATAGAGTGTTTCTCATTTTTTCTTAGCCCAGTTATTGCGCTTTTGGCTCTCTTCTGAATTTTAGTTCTAAAATTATTCAAAGACTAGAGATGAAAATGAGTAGATGGCAGTAGACATGGTCAGAGGGAGATTGGGAAATGGGGAGGAAGAAATGATATACTTTTTATTCTCAATAACTTACACCAGGAAAAAACAATTATCACCTGATGACAGGTGACATCAGGCCAAGTTCATCATTCTATCTGTTATGTGTCCAGCTCCCTGAAGCACACAAAGGGGCCATTGTAGCTGAGCTGTACTAGAGCCAGAGCTACAAAAGATGAGTAGCCAATTTTGCTTGATGTCACTGGACATTGAGTGATCATTCTTTTTCCTGGTGTTACATTCATTGTGTTTCTTTTTCTCTTAATTCAGTCCACGTTTCTATTGTTTTTTTTTTTTTGGTAAATCATGGATAAAACAAATAATGATTGTGAATTTGTTCACAAAATGAATGATCCATAATAGCCCAGAAATAACTGGAAGACAGTTGAGTCAGGAATGGGAAGAGAGGAGGAAGCAGTCAAGTTCCATAGATAAAAGAATCAGAGTTGGAAAGATCAGTCAAGATAGTAAAAGGAGGGAAGTAAAGCACTTGCACCTGGCCGACATCAATTACTTGAAAGATGGATATAGAAGAATGGAAGGCAGCTTTAAATAGAGAAGGCTTAACAAAGGAATTTCAAGATGTGGTCCTCTCCACCAGCTTTTGGCTCAGGAGAGGGTTTCCCCCCACCCTCACTCCGCTGACTTGAGCTCCCTATCAAAAGGGAGCTTGGTTGGCTACGGGTAGCACAACAGGAGGTTGGCACAACAATGCTTTCTATTCAGCTTGTATGTGTTGTAATATTGAATATTAGCTGAAGGGTGCAGATACTCCGAAATTGAAGTATACTCCTAAAACCAAAAATACTCAATTTAAAATGTCATCCGCTCCAATTTATTTTCTCAAACCTTTCTTCTATTAATTAAATATCAACTTAAAGCTCAACCCACTCACTCAAACTACTCAAGTCATCAGCTCTGTGTGTCTGGGTACCTCATTTCTGATTCAAAACTTGTACTAAAACTAAAACTTACGAAACTTGATTTCACTCAAACAGAAATATCAAAACAAGCCAAAAGTCAAACCTCAAATCAAAAACTGTCTCTAGGAGAACTCAGTCCTTTATTAAAGTAACAAAATCAAGCTCAATAATTATTAAGTACTTGAAAAATCATTTCTAACATCTATTTCATTAGTTAAATGTCTCTTTCAAACTCACCAGTTCTCCTTAAAAATAATCATTAAGATACAAGATAATATCAATTACCTGTTTGTTGTTTTTGCTCTTATTTTCTATTTATCTCAAAAACAACTTGCTCTCACATCTTATTCTTGTTTTGAAATCAAGTCTGGTCTTTGGCTACAAACCAATTTATCATCAGTATGTAGGGAGTGTGAGCCGCACCAGAGAGCTGGGATGGCCAATGAGAAAAAGAGTTCTTCACACTAAATGATCC
The DNA here is from genome assembly GCA_000785685.1 of Uromyces viciae-fabae. Classification (NCBI taxonomy): domain Eukaryota; kingdom Fungi; phylum Basidiomycota; class Pucciniomycetes; order Pucciniales; family Pucciniaceae; genus Uromyces; species Uromyces viciae-fabae. The sequence continues at coordinate 8,692 of KN361003.1, read as the reverse complement.
AGGTAAATATAAATGTGAACATGTCACACAATGTGACATTTCAATGAATCTGATGACAGAAAAAGAAAAGAAACAAAACAAAACAACAAAAAGAAAGAAAACATGTCATATATTCATGAAATGTGTGAAACACAAGATGGATGCACAACACATAGCTCAACAAAAGGAATGGGAAAATCAACTTCATTACTTGAATGTGCTCATCCAACAGAAGTTAGCTAAGTCAAATTTGAGAAATTTATGTTTTAGAGGTTTTGAATTTATTGGTCCTTTACAATGAGAAGCCAATATGTGAGGGTGAGCACATGGAGAGAACACAAGTAGTGTTGAGAAACAGATCATACCATAGGATACAAAGCAAAGCAAGTATCAGAGTGAAGAAGAATGATACAAATGAGTTTAAATTTTTAATAAAACAAAAAATAACTAAAGACATTACAACAACTTCTAAGAGTTTAAAATAGTACAGTAGATAAGGTTTCTAAATGCTTTAAACTTTGTTTATCTCATTATACCCAGAAGCTTGATATTTATGTCTCAATATATGTTATGTTACCAAGAAATACAGATCCAAGAAGGAATCAATTACCTTTAGGGTTTGAGAGGACACCCTAATAATTAATATTAATGTGCCTTTTTTCTGTTCATTTGTAATATACTTTTCTGATTTATATTCTCATTTTGGTTCAATATTCTCTCTGATTAATTTTTACTTGTGATTTGTACCAATTGTGTTCCTCTAAATATTTTTTCATTCTTTTTCCTTGAACCCTTTGTTGAAATTTGAATTCTTTTTGCCTCTCAAATCAAATTCATCCCTTAAAAAATAAATTCTCCAAATCTTTCTTATTTATTAAATTTTCTTAAAAACAAAAATAAATAAGTAGTCTGAAGTAGTTCAGTATAAATAGTCTAAGTTGTTTTGTCTTGCAAAAATCATAGCAGTAGCCAAAGACCCAGTCTAAAAATGGATTTAAATGTTCAATCACTTTGTTCTCATTTATGCCATCTGTTTTGTTCAAATCTTATTTCTTTTTTCCTTAAAAATAATTCTTTGATTCTCCTTATTTTTATTTTTTTATCACAGTTGTTGGAACCACATTAGGCTCCTCAACTAACTATTGGGGGTGTATCTTTTTTTTTCCTCTCTATTTAAACCCTTGCTTAAAGTAACTAAAAATTCATTGGCTCTTCTCCTTCTTTTCTCCGTGCACATCATTGAGGCATTCCAAGTGAGCTACACTTGTCCCTCATCTCAAAATTATCCTTCTTATTATTTTCTTGCTCAAATTGATACAAAAATAAAAACTTAAAAATATTTATCAATTTTGTGTTCATAATTTCAACACCCTTCCTAGAGCATTGAGCTCCCGGTGATAATTTAGTTCCTTATAAATAGATGAAGAAAATCATTGAAAAACTCAAAATCAAACTAAAAAATCTTATAATTTTTTTATACCAGGTTTCAACATATTCTAATCTCTGCATAGATGAAGGTTCACCATGAAAAAAGAAAAAAACAAATGGTGCTTGCAATGCAACATAGAATTTCTGGAGCCACTTGAATATGTATGTCCTTATTTTTATCCTGAAAGACTGGAGAACCCAAAATAATTACAACCAAGTAAGAAAACCACCCAAAGAATTCATAGATATCATAACATGAGAATAAAAAAATGAAACAATGATTTCAATTGTCTGCTGAGTTGTTTTTGTACATATCACTCGTCTTGCAACAAAAAAAAAAGAAAAGAAAATGTCAGCTTGAGCACAAATTTTATCAAAAGTTTGTGGATAGCATCATGAAAATCTTTAAAATATTCCATTTAGCCGATTGGATCAGTATAGACAAGGAGCTCACATTCATAACAATGCGGGAAAGCGCGGGTATTCATGACTCTTTGTACAGCCAAATCAGCGCCTCCATTCAAACCTAAAAATGTTAACATGTCGGTTAATTGAGCATTGTTGACATTAACACCTTGGACTCTCTGTTTTCAAATAGTACAACAATTCAGGATGAAAAGGAATCAATACATGAGGACGCAACTTAGTCTAAAAAAAAAAAAAAAACACTGACATTTCCAGAATAATCCGCCAGTCTAGTGTTTGAACTGGCATCTTGCCATTTAGCCCAATGATAGTCCACATTTCCATGATGAAGATAAAAAATTCTGTGATCAATGTAAACAAAATAGATTCAGTTTTCTGCGTTTTCACGAAAGGAAACCTATAACTATTACTCACGGCTACAATTCATCCATCATTAGTATAAAAAAAAGTAAAGGAACCAGGAATGACATGTCAATAAGCACATTTTCTTCTTCGAGAAAGATTAGGGGGGGTTATATGCTTACGTCGTTAGGAGCGTAAGAAGTAGGTGACATGTCCTAAGAGAGGATGGTAATAGTGTTGATTAGCTCAAGTGCTTCAGTTCCAATACATTTTCATTTCATTCATTTAACTTACTCCTCCAATAATTGTATGAATTGCACCATGCGGGCCTGGTAGATCTATTCCTGAACTCGTCGGGTTTGTACCTTCAAGAGCCACATGAAAGTTCAGGAAGTTTTCACTACTTTGCACGACCTGAATGGCTACATCATTATAATATTGGCTACCGTAAATCGTTCCTCTGTGTAATATAGAAAAATGAGACTTCAATATGCGATGGTGTTATAAAGTTTTGCATTTTCAGAAGTTAAGAAAATTTAGAGAAGGAAATAAATCTGACCCTGAATTGAATTGAGCTGGCGAATTAAATCCTCTTTCCAAAAAGTGTCTTTCGGGATAAAGCAAAGTGACTTGGGCTAAAGCTCCATCTAGAACTCTACCACTCCTGACTCCGTCAATTGAGGAATCAAGATTGGCACCATTGGTTCCGAACCCGGTCTGAAAATAATAAATTGAATTAGCATAATCCACAAATGATCCTTAAAAATAAATTACTGAAGAAAAAACTTACATCTGGATCGGATGACCACACAGGCGATTGTGTAAAGTTTTGAGCATCTAAAGTCCAATCCCAACGACTTTCATAAAATTCAAGTGTTTCCCCAATCGCATTTCAATAAGCTTGTTCAGTGAAAGAGAGAACAAAACTCCAGAACTCACGGTAAACCACCGGTGTATCCACATGCTCTAAGTGCTGTTTCTTGGAGATAGATAAAATGCCTGTGCCCTGAAAGAGATTAGTTTCCAGATTGATAGAAATCAGCTTGACAATAATCTGCAGTACTCTTTATTGGTTTGTTTAATGGTCAAGATAAAAAAATTCTTACAAGGTAAAAAGGAGGCAGTCCAATGCACTCTACTACGTGATCTATCGTGAACGTAGACAAAATCATCATATAGTCTACGATTTGTTCTAGGCTGAAGTCGTGACGGCTTAGAAAGTAAGCATCTGATTGCCGAAATATAAGATCTTTGAAGATCTGGCTCCATGTTGCGCCATTCTTTGCGCACACGTATTTCGCTACAAACTTGATCACCTGTGGGCGTATTATTCAATGGGGAGCTACTGTTCAATGATGTTGTGGGTGTAGGAGTAGAAGGGGGACTAATGCTCAATGAAGTAACAGGGCTTGGTGTAGGAGTGAAAGGCAGACTATCTGTAGGTGTTGGTATGGGTGTTGGTGTAGGGGTAAGAGGGGTCGTGGAAGTCAGGTTGACTTGACGAACTGGTTGATTCTGGGGGACTTGAGGAATAGGTGCTTGGGGATTGATAGGTGCTTGGGGATTGATAGGTGCTTGGGGATTTGCAGGTGTTGGGGGATTTACAGGTGTTGGGGGATTTACAGGTGCGGGGGGATTTACAGGTGCGGGGGGATTGAAAGGTGCTGGAGGGTTTTGATGTACTTGTGGGAAAGGGAATGAGGGGGGTGGTGGAGGTCTAACTTGCGATGGACGCGGTTGGAAGTTGAACCAACTGTTAAGGAATGAGTCCAACCAGCTTACTTGGGGAGCACGTGACAAGATGACATTTGCCGGTCTGTGGGTGTGCGTAGCCAACAGCCCTTCTGCGACCAAAATTATGTACAAAATCGACAGTAAGGATTGATTATGATATCTACTGTACCACATGATGATCGGTATGAAACGGCTTTTATCAGTTGGAAATGAGTAATAACGTTTGAGATCTTTAACAAAGTCCCTGGTGAATTGGAATAACCGGAGAAGCTCTAAGGATGCATCATAAACACTTGGGGAGTTACATCCTCTTTATACTTCCATTGCAGCTGGCCACCCAGTAATTTCTGCCATGATCATCCGTCTTATCATTATTCACCGGGTCAGATTGGTTAGACAAGAGTCCCGACTTGGACCAATTGGAATTGGCGGGCCATAGTGTGTCGCATGGTCAATGAGTGATCACACTGTGAGCACCACTAACCAAGTCAGTTTTCTTGATGTGGCTTTGGGATCAAATTTACGAGGGGGCCTGCCTGGGCGAGATGATGCAGCTGGCTGTAGCATCTAGCCCGAAATTAACCAAAGTCAATAGCAGCGGCTAAATTTTGGGTTACTCAGGAGAATATACTTAGTTTAGCTCGCGCTAGACCCGGCGGGTGGCTCATTGAATTGAAATCTCAAACATAGGGTGGTAAGCTGTTTTTAATTCAACAAAATTGTCTTTGATCAAAATAAGTTGCAAGGTTAAATTACAGGAAAATGAAAATAAATAAGGTGGGGTGATACAAAAGGATTTAAGCTTGGAAGATGAGTCGGTGTGTCCAAAAGAGTGAGATTTCACAGCGGTGATTGAAAAAGAGATAAGAATGGAAAAACTTGAGATGCGATGTTGAGTAGGTCGCTTGGGAGGAGTATCATCTGCCAGCAGAGGATGACCACCTCAACTGAGACTTGCTTGAGCGCTTCTTGGGTAGACCGGGCCCACAATTAATCTTGAATTATACGAGGGCGCAAGTTTCAGTGAGCTGGTCAACTAATTTATAAAAAAGATCGAAAAAATCATTTACATGTGTAGCAATATTTGGCTGAATAAGTATCCATAGTGTCTTTAACTTGGACATCGGCACCCATACCCAAAAACTTGAGACTATCTGTGAGCTTTGCAGTGTCCTTAGTTGATCCACGGGTAGTCTTCGTATGACGAGTTTGATCAGAGAACTATTAATTCTGGGTGTACATGGGTATTGAAGTGACTTAATGCTTACAGGTCCCCCATAGGCGTTTAGACGGTTTGAACGCTGGGTGTTTTGCCAGCTCCACCAGAGGTACTTAAGTTTTTTCATGCGCGTGTTTTGGAAAAGCAACAAGTGTCAGGTGTTTGGCTGCGGGAACGAGTATAGTTCTTGAAGAAAATACTAACATCAACATTGGTGTGGTGGAGATAAAAGAGTCTTTCAGGTAATAAAAAAATCAGCTATGGCCTAGAGGGCAATGGTCGGATAAACGGATAAACATACGGCTGCCACATGGGAAATAGGAAAAGATAAAAATCAATTGACATGAGGGTAACGTTCGAGGAACTAAGCAGAACTGGTCATCACTTACTTCATTTGCCGCATACGAAGTGGGTGATATTTCCTTTGATATAATGCTGAAATGAGCTTGTGATTCTGTTGTACCTGAGAAGAGACATTACTCACTCCTCCGATGACGACATGGATTATGCTGTGAGGGCCAGGGTTACTGGGTCCCGTTGAGGCCGGATCAGTTCCCTATAAATAGATAAAGGCATTCTCAGCAGCAGGTGAGACAAGTAAGGGCACGTGATTTTGCAAGCATGTCAGCTCACCTCAAGGGCGACTGCGAATTTGGCGTAAGTTGTTTGGCTTTGAATCCTTGATACAGCAGCTTGGTCACTAAAAAGTTAGTAAAAAAATTAGTCATGAGAAGAAGATCGATGATATCACTAGGAGAATATCTGCTGTCTCTTACAAATATTGACTACCCCAACTACGACCACTGAAATACAATTTGCAAGCAGAACAATAATGAGTTGACTATAGGGAGGATGTGATAGGAGTGTGTTGACCGGCTCACGCTACTTTGTACTGAGAAGGGAGATTATAATTGCGCTGCAATTGATGATACTCGGGATAATATAGATCCCAGTTGGCAAAAGCACCGTCGGTTACAGCTCCACCGTCTGCGGTGATATATCACAGGGATTTACAGGGATTTACCCAAGGGAAGGAATTTGAATACAGCTTGATGTGGAGGTTAGTTTTGCTAATGAGCTCAACGCACCAAGTGCCGGGTTGACATCAGTGAAGTTCCTTCCATCGGAGCCAAAACCAACCTGATCGCATGAATGGTCAATAATGTGACCCCATTAAATAAATACTCAAAAATTTTAAACTCACTACAGGGTCTGCCGACCAGATTGGTGCTTTGGTCATATCATTCGAATCTAATGTCCAATCCCACCGCGGTAGATTGCCAGTGTATCCACATTCATTTCTTAAAGCCTGCTCATACAAAAACATGAACTGACGGTGCCCTATGAGACGATAGGAAGTGACCATACATGATTGAGCATCAGACGTTCAAAGATGGGCAAAATCATACATTGAAACCTCACATGGCAGAAAGAGAGACATCCAATGGATCTTGGTTCGCATCCTGGAATGAACGCTTTGAAAGTCATCATACCTGCGGTAATCTCCACCGGGAAGAAGTTTGGAGGGTAGTTTGGCTAGGCATTTGACTGCAGTAATATAGCTTGCCTGTTGTTGACGGGTTAAAGTTCGCCACTCAGACCTTACTCGAAGATTGGAGCAGCCACCCCCTTGTGTCTGGTTATTCACTGCTTGATAAAAGAAAAGGATAAGCTGAATAAAAAAAATATGCGAACGAATTTTGTTTACCTGGAAGGGGTGTTGCAGAGGGTGCAGGTGAGGAAGGCTGTACTATTGGCGTCAAAGTGGAGGCAGCCTGCGCTGCAGCTGAAGTAGCAAGCTTAGAAGCTTGAGAGCTTGATGGAGCAGGGAGCTGGGTAGCAGCAAGCGCTGGGGCTGGATCAGCTGGTGTCATGATCGGGGTGGTGGGGACTAAAGTATCACGGGTCTGGGATGTGGACAGGGGCGCGGAGGCAGCCGCCAAAGGAGACTGTGTTGCTAAAGGTGCTGAGGAAGAGGTAGCTAATGAGGGCGGCTGTGACAATGACTGGACTGGTAAGGCCAAAGGTGAGGAGGATTGCTGCTGTAAAGATTGCGCTGGAGCAGCGAGGGGAGATGGGGTTTGCTGCGGCTGGACTGGAGAAGCTAAGGGGGGAGGGGGTGGTTGTTGGATAGGCTGAACAGAGGATGCTGACTGAAGAGTTGGTGGAACATTTGGAGCCGGGGTAAAGGTCTGGGGTGGCCGAGGTTGTGGGTTAGAGACAGGCGCTTGAAACCAACTCCACCAATTTTGTGAAGGCCGGTTCCAGCTCTGTCGGTGAAAATGAGCATGTCTATTTCTAGCCGCCGCTTCCACAAAATAACTCAGACATGACAGCTCCAGTAAGAATAGAATTAGAGTTACTCTCTTGAATGAAGAATGAGACATCTTGTAGCTTCCAGCTTTCAACGATCAATAAAGATGAAGGAGATAATCTGTGAAGGTGATCTAAAAAAACCCGTCGTTTTAAGGCCTGAAAGAAAAAGAGTGAAACCAGACTGCGATTAACAAAGGTTCAAATGAGGATATGATATCTCCCCAACAATCGAGTATAAGGTGGATTAATGGGAATGTCTCCTAAACAGCTGAAGGAGGGGCATTTCTTATGAGCATCATCGTAGTCCGAAGCACAGGTTTCTCTTCCTCCAAGTAGTAGGATTAGATCAGTTTGGTCATCTAATTCCCGAGCAATCATGTTTTTTCAATTTTGATAAATTCCTCGTGCATTGACGGCAGCGAATCCGCATCGAAAAGCTAAAGATATCCCAGCGAGCGGTAGACAAGGAATGCATTTGTCGCCCATGAGGTTTTTATGCCTTTGTTTTAGTAGAAGCCCTACCGGATGAGCTCAGCGTAAGGTCCTTTTGGAAGGAGAAACACTTGATTGGGGTGCAAGAGCCCAGGATGTTCTCGGGATATGTAGACGAGGCCAGCGGCCCTTCTTATCCAAAAGCATATCATTGAGTCGTTTGATTGCTTTCACATGGAGATCAATGTGGCTCTCGCTCTTTGTCGATGAGGACGACAGGTGTAAATGAAGATAGTGAAAATTGGCGCGAAAGAAAAGAAATACTCCCCCATCTGAAAAGTTTCCAACCATATGATTGGGGCGGTTCATGACATGCTGATTTTGTTCTGGCGGGTTCTATGAGTTCTGTACGGAAGCCCACAGGGGACACATCGCGCCAACGACATTTTGCAAAATCAATTTTGATTTCGCAAAACCACGAACGGGTTTCAAACCCTGTTTTGCGACGCCCAAACACGAGATCCTTCTGTATCGCTGTAATATGCGATAGACTGGCATTGGGCGCGCCTTGTCGGCCAGACGCCCCCATTGATTGGGGGCCCCTCTCATCTTCGAGAGCAGATTCTAATAATCCTTCTTAATCACCTTTGCTCTGACTCGAGGAATTCCAATAGGTCAATCTGCCATGCTTTCTCTTCACTCTTGCTTCCTTGCTTGACACTGTTTGCTAATATTTTTTTGCTCCGCTTGTTCATTTTTTTTACCTCAGCAGAATATCAACCAATCTTGTCGAAACTGAACTTCAACTGGTAAGTG
>JNCO01000157.1:0-37340 GCA_000785685.1 Uromyces viciae-fabae | reverse complement strand
TTTTTGGAAGAAGGTTGGGTGGTTTGGTGATTTGATGGAAATTAAATTGATGTTTTGATGAAGAGTGGTGAACTGGTGAGTGGTAATATGACTTTTTAGAGTTTGAGATTGTGGTAGGACAGAGCTTTTTTCTTCTTTTTTATTTTTTTTTATTTTTTTTATTTTTTTTATTTTTTTTATTTTTTTTATGTTTTTTATTGTTTTTATTGTTTTTATTGTTTTTATTGTTTTTATTGTTTAAGCATTTGTTTTATTTGAATTTTATTCAAAACATCTTTGTTTCTTTTTGGTTTTTTTTTTTTAAGTTATACAACAGACCTCAAGATTTTTTCTCTCCAGGTGAATATTTATTAGCAGATTCCAGATATACAGCCTCAAATTATATTATTCCTGCCTCTAAACAACCCAGAGCTGGACTAACTTTGACAAAGGAGAAATAACACTTCAACTATTACCTCAGTCACCAGAATATTGCAGTAGAACACAGCATTGGAATTTTGAAGAAGCAATGGTAGTCATTGAAGTGATTGTCAATCAAGATACATAATTGAAAATCAAGTAAACACATGATTGCATGGGTTTGAGCATGTGTATTTTTGCACAACTATTTACTTACACACAGCAATAGGGAAGAAATTAATTAGCTCAGTGGAAATGGTGCAAGTTCAACTGACGCCATAGTTGACCCAGAAAATAAAAAACTCAAGGTAAAATCACGGGCAAACAACTTGGAAGGGGACATGAGTTGTTGACCCCATTTATTCAAAACTAACTTTATTTTTGGATTGGATGTCATTTTCATCACTCTCTGCTTGTACTGTACTTTGTCATTGCTCTTTTATCTTATATTTTTTTATCTTGTATTTGTTATCATTGCATGCCTCAGGAAAAAAAAATGAAATTTGAAATTGCATAAATGTGATAGAAAATAAACTTCACAACAAAAAGGGTATCATAGGTGTAAATAAAAAAAAAATAAAAAAATTGCTAAATTGCAGACATTTGAAATAAATTAAAACTTGACTGGAAAAAAGTCTGTCAAGGCTTAAATGAAAAACTATTACAAAAACAAAAAAAAACTGCACAAGTACATCCGTGAATTCTACCTGTGGAACAATTTCAAAACCCTGATAGGGGTGAATTTATGGAATCTCTCAAGTATTCAATTTTCAATTTAAATTTGTATGTATTCAAGATTTTTTTGATTGCTGATGTTAAATTTGTTCCTAATGAGTTAATTTTGAGCTTTGATAACTTTGTGTCAATGAAGAAATGAATGATATCAATGAACAAACAATAAAAAAAAAAAATAAGAACAATTATTAAATTGATCAGATGAATCAAACATAAATGGCAAGTTACAAATCTAATCTGAGCATTGTGACTCTTGGTTGAGGTCTTGTTGGGTTATAGGACCTGAAATTTCTCTTATTGCACTCATGGCTTGGGTGTATGGTGAACCGGCCTTCAGGAAATCTTGGACCGTTTGAGCTCTTTGGAACGCTATCATGTTTTATTTCATTGTCATGTCTTTCTCTAGATTCAATTGTGTACATGATAGATCTAGTTCCTTCATCTCTAATTCCACCTTTTTTCTTCTGATTTCTAATTGTAATGCTTATTTTTTTGCTTTCAATGGATTGGCTTGATAACCAAGAAAGGACCCAACTTGTAACTTTGCATCAATCATCCTTGCATCTGTCATCAAATTCTCACGTGTGAACTCGTTTTCTAAATCTTGCTGTAATTTCATTTCTTCTTTTGAGGGGAACAAACCATCAGTGATTTTTTCAGCATACAACATTTTTTTATTGGAAATATTACAATTATGATTTGGAGATTTATTTTAATTGACACCAGTGCTAGTACTTTGTGATGCACTGGGAGTAGATTTTCTGGTTCTACTTTGAGAAATTTGAGATTGTGGGTGAGCTGATTGAGTATGGAGTTGGACTTCTTGAGATTGAAGTTCTTGAGTTTGCATTTCTTGTTGATTTTGAAGCTCTTGTTGATTATTAGTATCAGCTTGAGGAAAGTATTCAAGGATGTTCTCAGCATCAATTCTTTTATCAGTTATGATTTCTTGGGTCTCATTTTCCTTTTGTGAGAATATTCCTGAAATTTCATCCCAGGCAACCAATAGGTTGCCATCAATACTATCAGTGGGGTCTTCTATGCCTACCCAAAAGGCTTGTTCTAGTTCAAATAGATCAATTTTATCACCTGGTTTGTGAGTCTCCAGCGGGGCAGAAGATGGCTGAGGAATCATCAACGGCTTTAGGATAAAAAAAAAACGGACAGATCTGTTTGATGGCAGCTGCAAAGGCATCAAACAGATCAAAATATTGGCAAATTGGATGCATGAATCAAGAAACACATACCCTCAGTCTGATGATGTGCCTTTGTTTCATGTATCTCTGCTTCCAGGTCCAATTCTGTCTTGTCAAGTGCTTCAGCATCATTCATGATTCCCTGGCCTTTCTGATCTAGCCAATTGAGACAGCGGTGGGCAGATACGTTCTCCAAATGGAGAACTTCTTCAGTAACGTAAATTTTACATTTACCTTAACTGATATTTACCAGTAACTAAATGCTATTTACGTCATCATTTCCAAGAAATTTTTATTTTTATTTTTAGTTACATTACTGGATAACTTGTAAAAATTGAAGTTACATTACTTTTTTCAGAATTTTGGATAACTTGGCTGTAACTTCAAAAAAGGTTATGACAATTGTTACAAGAGTGAATTTATAAGGAAATTTCAATCATGATAAAAAAAGTTTGAGTTAAGTAGACCAAGCATAAGGAGTTTGAAACAAGTCACCAAATAAACAAGATGAAAGGTTTTTTTTATCATTGAGCTCTGCACCTTTCATTCTTTTGGAGTCTTTTTCTTGACCGAACGATTTAAAATTATTGATTTGCTTTTTTGCCCCATTAAGTTAATCAACCAAAGGAAGATCATTTTTCAGCCACATGGGACTATTCACAGCTCTTTCAATAGTTCTTGGTAGCAGGCTTCCACAATTTCCCCCAAAGACATCAGCAGCCGCTGAAAATGTCTGTTCAACGGATGAAGATGAGGCTAGACAGCCTAAGTAGTCTCTTGCCATGTTTGAAAGTATCACATACTTTATTTCGTGTTGCTTTGTATGTGAATATTCAATGAAAAATAATTCAATGGAAACACACTTGTTCAAAGACATACCTTCCACCATTTCAATGCAGAGAATGAATATTCCTTTTTATCTCCATAGACAATACGGTCCAGCCCTCCCAAGTACACATCAACTTTGTCCTTTCCTGGATTTGTGTTTGGACCACTGAAAAAAGAATAGATTTCATCATCATCTGGCCCCATTTCCGTAGTTTTTATTGTATCCCTTTCAAGCTGTTTTTCTTGAAAATACTTTTCCATAATTTGAGTCTTTCGTTCTTCAAACAGCTCTACTAGTCTATTTTTTGCTTCTGATACCTTTGTTGGCAAATGAGCCTCAAAGATAGCAAGCCTGAAGGATGGGTTTAGGATTGTCGCAATCACTAGAGTTTCACAGTTGAGTGCTTCTTTCAAGTACTTATCCGTTTTTTCAAGCATTTTGATGAACATTGGATGTAAAGGATCACCAGGAAGTAATAAATTTGACCTTTTAGTGAGATGGAGCTTAATTTGTAAGTACTCGGGTATGACAATACTACCAGTTGGACCATCACCTTCCATCTTTTTGGTAAGCAATAAAAAATACTGGGGAAATGAAGATGAACAATCATTGTCAGTTGAAATTTTTTTATTTAATCTTCTGTTGAAATTTCCACCTTCAATTCATCATTTAGATCTTTTATCATTTGCCACTCATGCAACAAGAATGTTATCTCTTGAAAATGGCCAAGCTCCTTCTGGAAACTTTGTCCACATTGTTGTGCACGTTGAGCATGTAAATTCTCCAGATCTTATTTTAGAATTTCATCAATCACCTTGATGGATAACCAAGGAAAAAGTTTCAAAAATTGGAATATGAAATGGATGATAAGGAAGAGACTTGCTTCTCGTGCCTCATAAGCACGCTCACAACTCTCAAACTTTATGTTCCACTGGATTCCATATCCTGCAATCAGACTACGCAGTTTCAACCCTTTCTTCTTGGTTTTTCGAATAAGAACCGGACGCCATGTACTTGTTGAGGTAATTTTAGAGACAACAAAGTCTAACTGTATTTTCATAGGTGGAAAATTTCATTAGTTTTTCAATCTTGATTTTCATAAAAACATGATAAATGTGGGCTCAAACCTTTTTAGTTATACAATCAAGAATATTAGAATCATTATGGTTTTCTGCCTGGTATTCACCTATGTCCTTGTCAAACTCTTCAGTATCATTTTAATTCTGCTTAACTAACTCCTCTAGCTCTTACTCATCATGTTCCACAGATTCCTCATTTTTCCTCAGCTGATAGTTTGGTTTGTTTATGTTCATCCCCTTCTATTTCTTCTTCATCTTCCTCCAATATTGTTTGCATATTATCAGGGTAGGGGAATGTTCCAAGGATTGACTCCTTAATTTTGGGTGGAGGAGGAAAAAAAATTCCCAGCTCAGAAAGACCAGAATTCACAATCAGTGCTATCTTGTGGCAGAAACAACGGATATGCATGTTCTCAGGTTGCCAGTCAAAGCTGTATGCTCCATTTTTCTCCGCCAAGATACAATACATTCTATTAGCCATTGTATTATTGCTTGAGGCAGAATCAGTTGTCTGAGAGAGCATGTATGATTTTAGAAAAAAACCCTGATATAAGTATTGAGAAAGTACACTTTGCTTTATGACAAATGTATTGATTGAGCTACTTATCTTGGGATAGAGCTGATGTGTCTGCAAAATATTTGCAAGTGGCTCAGCAAGCCACTTGTCCTGATGAAACCATGCTATCAATTTCATAGCAAGATATTTCATCTTAAACTCCCAGTCATCATCAAAATAGGCCACCAAAGATCCAAGGAATGCATAACGGTATCCTTTTGTTGTCTAAACCTCATGGACAAGATTAAACTTCACTGCAAGCATGATTGTATCAGATTCCCAAATTTGGCATTACATCAGATGAAACAATGTGTTATTATATCAGGCAAAACTGGTATTGTATCTACCAGAGCTTATATTACATCTAACTAAAATGTTATTATATCTATTATAGGTGATATTGCATCAGCTCAGCCTATTTAATATCAACATAACAGACTTGATATTAGATTTTTCCATCTGATATTATGTCCCTGGGCCAAAAAGTTGTATCAGACATAAAAATGTGATGTAAGTTTAAAGATGTTGATATTGAATGAGTTGAGTAGATGAAATATCATTTTTTTTAGATGTGATATCATGTTAGGTAGATCCAATACCATTTCATGTAGACACAATGCCAGTTTTGTCTGATATGATATCAGATTTTTCCAACTGATTTAATGCCGATGTAGGAATCTGATACAATCTTTCTGGCATGCTTGCTGGTTGATTTCTGGATAAGATCAAATCCACAGTCAGAATCAGATTGTTCTCTAAGCCCATGTTGAAAAAGAAGAGACTCAACTTCAAACCTTCAAGCATGGATTCTTGTAATGATAAATATAGCTTCTTGGCCTCAGTGGCAGCCCATTTTTGTTTGTAGAGTAGAGCATTAGGTTAACTGAAGAGGAAAGCAACCTGCAAGTCAAAATCCTCAATTTGTGAGAATGGAAGTGCATAATGTGTTTGCCAAACTGTCAAGATCTGGTTGAGAGTTTTCTGATCAAATTTTTTGCTGTTTCCAAAAAAAGATATGAGTATATTGCTACTATTGTTCTTTTTTTTGGAGATTTCTTTGACTTTGTTAACAGTAGGGGGTATTCTAAACCCTGCTTTGATTGCCAGATGGCTGTTGGAACAGCCCAATCCATTTCATCCAGCTTGGTTTGATCCATCTCGATGTTTTCAAAGGTTTGAATCAGAGTTATGTCCTCCAAAAACTTGTTTCTGAAACCACTTGCACATGCAGGTGATTGGTTTCTTCTTGCACTCTTCCTCCTGTGAATTTTTTATATTTATAAGGAATTAGAATAAAATTGTTCATAAATTGGCATGATGGATGTACTGATGCCTTGGAAGGGTAGAAGGGATCTCCAAAGAATTCCAGTGGATAATCATACTTCTTTTTGTGGTGCCTCCTAGCTGCTAAAATATTTGTGTTATCAGTTTCAGATTCTTGACCCAAGTCAAGGATTGATTCTGAATTGCTATTGTTAGAGGGATTGATTTTTGTTTCTTGTGAACTGTCTTGTTTTTGGTGTTGGTATTTTTTTGATTGTTTGCTATGTTTTTTTTTGGAAGTAATTTCTTCATTGCTAGCTTCAATTTCATAGACAGAATTGCTTCTATTTTGCTTAGTGGTGAATTTATTTGTTGCTGGTAAAAATGATCGTCTAGAATCCACAGGTGGAACAATGATTGAGGGATTCTGAATGGTACTGGAAATGACTCTAGATGAGCGCCAAAGTTGATTTTCAGGTAAAACACTTTCAGAAGAAGCTCCTAATGCATAATACTTTCTTGTCATGTTATCACAAGTAAAAGAGTTTTATTATGGAGGAGAGTATACTAACTTCTTTCTGATACCTCAAAGACACTGCAAATAAAGAGTCAGACGATTCAGAACAAGAAGATACTTTGGAAAATATTCAAAAAAACAATAACATCAATAAGAATAAAGAAATCAATCAGATGGATAAGATATGTTTGTCACTTGATGAAAAATGTTTACCAAAATGGTGTTCTACTAAGCTAATAAGATTACTGCATGCTTTTGCCATCTGTTTTGAAAATCTTGTTAGTCAGAATGGAACTTCTTCACCTTCTGGTTTAGTTCAACTCAATGATTGATGCACTTTGCCAATTAAAATTCATATCCTCATGTTTTGCTCATTTTCTCTGTAAAATTGGCTGCATTAAATATTAATTCATGATGCAAAACTTTTATTTAAAAGAAAATGAACTCTGTAAAATCTACAAAAAATTTTTGGTTGGTGTCAGGCACAATTTCTAAAGTCATTCCAAAGTTTTGGAGGAAATTAAAAAAACCTGGTACAGTGTTTTGTTTATCATGTTAAGTTTTCTCATGCTAGTAGGGCTTTTTTTTCTTTTTTAAGTAGATTATAGGGAAGGATCTCAAAAAAATAGCACTTGAAAAAAAAAGTAGCTTGTGAGTAACTTTTTTAAAGGTCAGTAACTTAACATAAACCCCAAGTAAATCAGTTACCACTACACAGGAAAAATTATTCCACATTCCTGATACGTTACCCATAAGGAAAAAAAGGTATGAAAAAAAAGAAGTTACTGTACGTTACTTTACTCCTGGATTGGGATGCGTTACTAAGAAGCTTGAAAGTGGATAATGTAAAAAAGTTACAGTATCCAAAAATGAGGTTGTAACGTACCATAACATATCTGCCCACTGCTGATTGAGAGCATTGAGGTATTTTTTTCTAAATTAAGAACAATCTGATTAAAAAAAGTAAGTCAAAAAGTAAGCCAATGATGTTAAAAGTTAAAAAATCATGGCTAGAATAAGTTACTCACTTGGGCTTCAACTCCCTTGCCATCCCAAGTAGTAATTCCATTGTCTTTCAAATAATCAACAACCTTCAGGGCTACCTTGCGTTTGGACACAGTACCACCTCTCCAGAATTGGCAGTTTCCTTTGCTGCTCAACCACTCCACCACCTAGTCAATGGAGCTTTTACCGGGACTCTAGCCCCCACACCCACCCTCGTGCCCTCTGTAGGGTTCTTTAACAAACTACTTGCCAAGTCAATTGGCACCGGGACTCTAGCCCTCATGCCCTCTTTATAAGGGTTCTTTAAAAAACTACTTGCCAATTCAATCAGCAAGATTTTCTAAGTTTACAGTTGGCTGCCAACCCTCTGTAAATCCAAAAATAAAGAGCTGTCTGAAAATCCTTGCAAACCAGCACTCAACATATCCCCACATCCTGCCATCTGATCACACACAACATACAGTCATACCACACCATGAACATTGAAAGTATTCCCTCCACCCCCAACACCAACAATGCTCAACAAAATAAAAAAGATCCCCCAATTGGCTACTGCTGGAGGAACAACCACTAGCAATATTGTGGATAAATGTTAGCAAACAGTTAGAGTTTGCTGCAAACCAATCTGGAGAGACTTTCTTCCAAAATATTGAGCAGGACTTTAACATCTACAGTAAGGTGCACTATTGTGACCATCAGCAAATTAAGACAAGGTAAGTTTTTCTTCTTCTTTATCATTTCATTATCATTAAAGTATACTCACAAGCCTCCTAAATTTTGATGTAGATGGACAGCCTTTAATTTGGCCACCCTCAAATTTTCAGCTATATACAATGCTATTGAACAAAACACTCCAAGCGGGTCATCTCCTGACAACTTGCTTACCGCCCCAAAGACTGCGCATCAGGAGAAAACCAAAGGGACCAACTTCAATTCCTTCCCAGCAAGGCAAAGTCTCCAATTTGCTCCAAAATGGAGACCTGACACGCGTGTTGATCAGCCATCATTAAATTCAAGCAGTAGTCCATTTTCGGATACTTTGGATGACAGATTGGCAACCGACTCAACTGCTACTAGAGTATATACCCCAAGCGCCCAATCAGAAATCTCTACTTCTCGCCCAATTGGTCAGAAGGTGGCCAAAAAACAGTGTATTGAGAATTACAGAGACAAAAATCTCCTTTCACAAGAAAGCAATCTTGCAAAATTAGC
This sequence comes from Uromyces viciae-fabae, assembly GCA_000785685.1. Taxonomy (NCBI): domain Eukaryota; kingdom Fungi; phylum Basidiomycota; class Pucciniomycetes; order Pucciniales; family Pucciniaceae; genus Uromyces; species Uromyces viciae-fabae. The sequence continues at coordinate 28,549 of JNCO01000157.1, read as the reverse complement.
CAAGAAAATACTTGCTGTCCTCACTGAGGGCAACCAAATACTCAAGACTAAAAATGAAATTTCGCATTAAATGTTTAAGATTGAAGAAAAAAAGTTGAAATTGGAAGAAAAAAAACAAGCTGTTTAGGAGGAGCACCAAATGAGTGAGACCCAGATGAACAATCTCAAATTACTCCGCAAATCTGAGGACATCAATGATGAAGGGACTTGCAATGTCTTGCTGATGATCAAAGGCAAAATCAAGAACAAGTAAAAGACCCCTCAAGCTTAGTGTCTCCTGCTCAAAACAATCTACCGTTTTTTATGCTTGGATTAATTGTTTTCTCAACTATTCTCATTTTCTGATTTTTTTTTCTTTTTTTCTGATTGGAAGTATTATTTTCAATCGTTTTTCTTTCTTTCTGATCTGAATTCTTGTTTTCTTCTTTGTTTTAATTCAGTTTCTTCTTGGTTTTCTTTCTGCATAACCTTATGCTTACTTATGTGTGAACTATGTTCTCAATCTACACTCTGTTGTTAAATTCTGTCACTAGGCTTTAGTTTTCATGGGGAGAAATGAATCAATGATTTTATTGATTTTTATTATGAGCAAACAAGTATTAACTTGACGATAAAAAAAGTAATTTGAACGAGTAAATTGAATGGACAGGGAGAAAAAAGAAAAACAAAAAATAGGAAAAAAGATACAAAAAGATAATACTACTAAATTAACCACTCTTGTTCTCATCCCCATGAAGTAACCAATGGTAAATTTTGAGATCTTCTCGTAGTTGTGCATGAGTCACACAATTGTGAAGGTTGTGTTTAGGCTGGATCACAATGGTTGGTAACAATTTCAGCTGAAGGGCCATTTAGCTAGTCATCATAAACTGAACATTCTTCAACAATCATGTTATGGAGTATGGTGTAGCATTTCATCATCCCCATAACGTTTATCTTCTCCCATAAGTGACATCCAACCTTGAGAAAACCCCGATGAGCTTGAAGTACACCAGATTCTTGTTCAATATCCTTGCAAGAAGATTCTTGAAGTTTTGAGAAGTTCTTGGATGCACCATCTTGAGGGTGCTTAATTGAGAAAACTAAAGTTGACCGCGGTAGATAAATTGAGTCACATAAATAGTAAACAGTTGTGTAATTGTGACCATTGATTATATATCTGATTTTGTCCGGAGAGCCATTGTTTCCCCAATCCTCACGTACTCATCAGTGGAATCAGCACTGGTTCCATACGCTAGTTGCCGTAAAGCGGAAGTGATCTTCTGATGGGGAGAGAGTCCTATCTGGCCACAGAAATCCTACAAATTTGAACAATGTAGATGTGAATATTCATATTCCATTTGAAGTTCATGTAAAAGAGAGATTGAAAAAAAGAAAAACTTAATTTCACAACCCAGAAGCGGTCATGTTGCTGGAGGTCCATGCATAATTTTCCAAAAAGGACCTTGCTCATACGGAATCGTTGCTCAGATATTTTCTGCTTGTAAAAAGGTTGTTCCACGAAATAATCCATCATTAAGCCTTTCATGTGACCTGCTACTCAATCACGGATGATAATATTTTTTTCAACTGAGGCAATTGGTGGTGGGGGTCTGGATGGTGCGTCAAGGAGCTAGTGGATAAAATCTTCTTCCTTGAGAATTGAGGAAATTTTCAAGGAAATTTTCAAGGTGAGTTTGCATTTTTTTCTTGACGGTTGTGTGTTGTGGACTCATAAGATTTTTCAGGATGATGGTTTCTTGAGGACTCGGTATCTTTGTAAAAATAGATAAAGAGATTTTGCAGAATAACAGTGGTAGCACCAATTGACAAATTTTGCTGACTAAGCACACAGCGGTCTTTACCTAGGGAAACTTAGCTAATTAATTTCCGGGACAAGGGTGGATGCTCTTAGAATTTGAGTTTTCTTTTTTGAATTTTTCCTTTTTTTATTTCTGGCAGATCTGGTGGAACGGTGAAGAATTGTTGAGGTTTCAGCCAAGGTTGATTCAGTCCACGGTGGGCTGCTGCGCTATTTGAGCGCTACACAATAGCGTAGCGGCAATTTTTTTTTGCCACTTTGATGTAGCGTTAGAGTGGTTTTTCCACCGCTACAAGTTAGCTGTAGTGTAGCGGAAAACCCTGGCGGAGATCCTCTTGTGGCTTTAGCACGAAAAAAGAGTGCCTCTACTCTCACTGGTAGCGTAGCCTGAACAAAAAAAAGCTATGCTAGCGGTAAGCATAGCGGCCAGTCCGCTACACTATCCCTTAGTGTAGCGGCTCCTCCAGCAATGCTGGAGGAGGGGGATTGCTTCCTCCAAGCAACTTGGAGTTGCTGGAGGAGGCGGATTGCTTCCTCCAAGCAACTTGGAGTTGCTGGAGGAGGCGGGATTGCTTCCTCCAAGCAACTTGATTGCTTCCTCCAAAAAACTTGGAGTTGCTGGAGGAGGCGGATCACTTCCTCCAAGCAACTGGAGTTGCTGGAGGAGGCGGATTGCTTCCTCCAAGCAACTTGGAGTTGCTGGAGGAGGCGGATTGCTTCCTCCAAAAAACTTGGAGTTGCTGGAGGAGGCGGATCACTTCCTCCAAGCAACTCGGAGTTTTTGGAGGGAGTGATTGCTTCCTCCAAGCAACTTGGAGTTGCTTGGAGGAAGCAATCCGCCTCCTCCAGCAACCCTAGTAGCCTAGCTGGCCGCTACACTCACATTTAGCGTAGCGACAACTCCGCTATGCTCCCCAAATCCTGTGAGATGGGTAGCGTTAGCAGCTGTCACGGAACCACTGCTAACGCTATGCTACCGCTACAGTGGCACAATTTCTTTTTTTGTGTAGTGTTAGCGGGCCAAAATAGCCCGCTAACAGTAGCACTTTTGTAGCGTAGCTGAATAGGCTACGCTACATGCTACAGGTAGCGTAGCTGAATAGGCTATGTTACATGCTACAGGTAGCGTAGCTGGCCCAGCGTTGATTCAGTTGATGAAACTACATGAGTGGACTTTGGGGCTTTAGAAAGAGATTGGGCCACATTTTGGGATGGATCTAAACCTGAGGTGATCACAGAAAAAACTTGGGAAATGGCCGGGATAGCGGGTTGGGATATAGGACTGGAGTGAACAAAGAGAATGAAAAATTTAAACATGGTCTTGATCTTTTTGAAGGCTTGTAGTTACTGAAGAGAAAAAAAAAACTGTATTAATCAAAAAAAACCTTACAAAAATTGAAAACCTGTAGGGGCAACCCATGGAAAGGAAATAGGGGATCCATTTTGAATGAAGGTTGCAGGAATTGGAGTAGCTGGTAGTGGACCAATTCAATTTGTTGATGGTGAAGTTGGCATGGTGAGATTTTTTAAGGAGGGGGGTGTTATGTTGTCTTGTCAAATTTTTCATTCCACAAGGGGGGATAGCCATAGGGAGACAGGGGGAGAAAAAAGGCATGGTCCTTCTGCCCTCATGTCACCAAGTGACATGATGGAAGAAGCTAACTTTCAATACCCCTATTGTTAAATTCACCATCTCAAGGTATATATCTGCTTAAAAACAACACACGCTACCGCTAGTTATGTCCCTTGGCTTTTATTAGTAGTCATTTAAAAAGCAAGAAATATAGGAAACTGATACCTTGTAAAAGAGGTTGAAATATCGGAACCACTATCAATCTTCAATGTAATTTTTTGAAACATTATAAATTTTCCAGATTTTGGCCGGGTTAAGATTGGAAAGTGCATTACCAATGTTGCAATGTTCAAAAGAATCAGCAGAGTCCCATTACACAGCCCTTTCTCTAGGTTCAAGTTCCTTATTAAAATGACCAGTTCCCCAACACTTAAAGGTATTATGTTGAAATTCAGGCTTAAGAAGTGGAAACCCCTGGAAAATCATCTCAGAAAATACTGCGGAAACTATACTCAAACCTAGTTTGTCTAGCTCCTCAATCTGTCCGCCTATAAGAATACCAGTATTTTCTCTCTTATGATTCTCAGGCATCTACAAGTCACAGAAAACCAGATCCTCCATCTTCCTCACTTTGCTGATTTGGTGAGGAAACAAACTCAACACTCATTCAAGACGAATGAAAATTCTTTCTTCTCAAACAACTTAGTTACCTGGAAACGTTGTAATCCAAAGTCTATTGCTTGATCTTAAATTTAAGAAACTGTTGGAGTTGCAAGTCAATTTTTCACTCAGCTTTCTTCTATTCATACCTTTCTTGTCAAAAACCTTGCTCATCAAGATCTCATTCCGGTAACAGAAAAACTTCTTGTATCCTGAATTCTCCTCAATCCTGCTTACCAATAAGCTGCTTCATTGAAGAATTTCTGTATGCTCACTTCATCATAAAAAAAAAAATCTTCTTTTCTTATCTTAAAAACTAATCTTATTCTTTTCTTAATTATATTTATTTTTCTTTTCAGACTTCACTGCTTTGTTTTCCTTCATCAATTCTATAAACAACCTGCCTTCTAAAAAATAAAAACTTATTTCTTTCTTGTGGTTTGTTCTTTATTCTTCTTGTCTAATAATCAAATCTTGTTTAATCTAAAAATTTGTCTTATTTATACTTCAGTGTTGGTTCTGTTTTTCGCAATAAAACATCTTGTTTTTTCATATGAGGTGTTCAAGGCTTCCTTCAGTAATTTTCCATTGGAATCACCTCTTGTAACATCTATTGAGACTGCCCATTTTTTTTTACCAGACAATCTTGCTAACATTGTTGTTTTTATCCTGTTGACCGTCACATTCAAAGGGCTCAATACAGCACACTCCCACAACCACTTTGTGTGTATAATCATTGAACAAAGACATTGGAATGGAGGTTTTTGGGTAATCATACTTGCATTTTCCATTTCAGAAACATGACTGGGAACAATTTCATGGGCCATGCAGCATTTTTTAACAAACTAACTTATGCAACAGTGGCTCCGTTGAACATCTGGGATCTTGGCGCAAACTATCCTGTCCACTTCACTTGGGGTCCTAGGCACACTTGATTCCTATGAGGTAACAATTATCTGAGTATGTGGTAAACCTCTTTTTTGAAATTCTATTGTGTACATATAGCTGACAACTTTTCCAGTAATATTCTAAATCAAGTTAGAGAGTTTTAGACTAAATACACAACTGAAAATGGTGGGTTGATCCTGCGCTGTCTCCCCTGGACTTTGTGGAAAGAAAAACCGTGTCTGTACATTCCTGAACTCAATGGTTCCGCTTTGAGACTAAGAGTAAGCTTCTTTTAAGACTAACTTACACCTTGATACTCAATACCCCAGTTGACTGACCCTTATCTTTCTGCTAGCACTTCTGCAGTTGCCTTCCCTAAGAAAACTTATTGGATAGAATAGACCTTTAATTGTTAAAAAATTCTATAAGATCTGTGTCTTCAATGGCTCTATCACAAAATTTCAGAGTTACATTATGAATCATCTTAATTTAAATTTCATAATGATTTTTATTTTAATTTATCTAAAATATTTCCCACCTTTTAAATCTCACTAGTAAATATAAATAATTTATAAAATAAAAAATAATTTCTATTTTGACTGGGTAGACTTGTTCAAATTCAAGAAGATAGATGAAGAGGGGGATAGAGAAATGATTAAAATGTATGAAATTGAAATTATTTGTTGAATTGAGTGATACCATCTCCTGAATCAATCAGAAATTTAATATTAAGTCACTGACAATAGCATGATATCATGGAAGGGAAACACTTTGACTTAGTGATGAGATTGAAAACAGGATTTCCTGAATGCTCTCTCTTTCCTTTTCCCATTCCTGTGTGGGTTTCTTTCCCTCTCTCTTCTGGAAGTTCTAGCCATTCTGGCCTTTTCCTCATGTTAAAATAGGTAATTCAATTGCATTTCACAGAAAGAATGGGTCTCAAACAATAGTTCAGAAATTTTGTTTTTGCAGTAGTTGGAAATGGTAGAAACAAAAATAGGTGTAAATAATCTACACCCATTTTGCCCTCCTTACAGGTTTTTTTCATCCTGCACATCAAATAATAAACCACCAATGGATATACTTCTCTGTGGGGTATATCCAATTGGAGAAGGAATATATGGTGACCATTCATTATATTGGCAATTGTAGATGTATTTTTTCCTAATAATGATATAGTGACTTGTTTTTTGATAAAAATATAGTATATATATATATTTTTATAATGATATATTAAATTGTATTTTTGTATGTGTTTTTATATTGGTATAATGTTTTTACTCATTGCTTTTAAGTTTTATATACTATATAAAACACTTTTTTTATGATGATAAAAGGAAACAGCAAAGAGATTAACTTGAATGAAAAAATGAAAAAATCTTGGTAGATAAGCTAGAGAAGAGAAGAAGATAGTAGATAAAATGCTCTTATAAGCCATGGAAAAGAGAAAAATTAGAAAAAGCAACAAATATCCATATGAGATGAAAAAAAGATTCAAGAATAATGTTGGTGGGATCCGCAAATGAGAAATTTCTGGTAATTTATTGGGCCCACATATCTGAGACTATTTGGTCTCTCCATTTGGACAAATATCCCTTCTAAATTCATCCTAGGTGTTGATGAGGTTATTCAAGATTGGGATCTTGATGGGTCAAATCATTCTTGTCACTGTGAAAAAAAAAAATCATTTTGGCTAAGATGGCACATGGGTACCCTCTGGCAGGTACATGCGCATGGTTACTGCTCCTTACGGAAGGTACCTGCACTGCGTGTACAAAATATGGGTATGGGTGTCTGTTTTTGAATGTTTTTTTGTCAAGGTACCCAGGTACCTGCAGTGATAACCTCTTCACACCTGTAACATATGCTGGACAGTCCAAAATATGTGACAGGTGTGAAGCAGGTATCACTGGATATCCCCAATATCCTATATTCTCAATCAATTCACCCTACCACCCCATCCCACCTCATCTTCAACCAATCCATACCAAATCAACAATACCGTGACCCAATTTCCTTATTCTATTCATGCCGCTGTGGCATTTATATCTGTGTTGGGCAGCGGTGGAAAAGGTGGAGTGGTATGCGGAGTGGTGGACAGCATTGTGCAAGCTGATCAAATGCTTTGGCAGAAGGTGGAAATTATCTACAGAGTTATTTGCCTTTAGCATTGCGGATTTGCAGTGTTTTCTTACTAAAAGCAGAGGAAGAGTAGAGCGTAGGGTTTTTGGGGGCTGATAAGTTATGCGGATTAGGCAAGCAGAAGTGGGTTACTCAGGAAGGTGCTGCGGGGTAGATTGTGCTAAGGGCTGCGGATCAGCAGGGAAAGGAGAAGATTTTTAAACGGATAACAATCCAATCCAGTGGGCTGTGAGAAATAGGGTGGTGTTGGTTGGCAGTAAGGGTTTGGGTAGTAAGGCAGACACAGAATTGGTGATTGGGGCAAACGGCTGTGGAGATGGAAACCTGGGGGTACACAGTGGAAAACAAGGGGAATCAGGGAAAAAGGGTGAGGGAAGGGAAGTGGTGGGGATCAGAGTTGTAAATAAGATCATTATAGATCATACTTTTGTATACAGGACTACTTACAAGAAAATCATAGGGTTAGGAAATTCATCTTTTAAAGTGTTTTATTCATCAGGCCTCTTAGGGAGAGTAACTGCAGAAGCGCTAGAAGATAGAAAAGGGCCAACTCATTTGGGGTTTCTATTCTAAAGCATAAGTTACTCATAGATTCTTGTTCAATTAGTCTCATAAAGCAGAATAATCCAGTTCTGGAACCTGCAGAGAGTCAATGTTGTGTGCAGACATGGGTTTTATTTCCACACCACCCAAATTGTCCTCCTAAGAAATCTTGCTGGAAAATTTCACCTCACACAAATTCTCCCTCAAATTTCTGACCCCTGGCAAGTCCCTGTTTTGCATCTGATGCAATACTTGGCCAAACTGAACAAATTGACCTGGATGAGGAACATACAGGAGAAAATTGAACTACTCCATCTGCCAGTGGAGGGCTTGCAGGTGCAACTACTGACCAGGAAGATATTTGTAGGTCTTATCTAGTATCATCATTGATTTTTTACAATTTTATTCATTCTTTAATGCTCTTTTTTTTTCTCTCATTCTGACTGATCAAAAGATGATTTTTTTCTACATGCTCTTTTTTTTCTCTCATTTTGATCAAAACAGGCAGAGAACAAATAATTGCAAAGACAGAGGTTAGTACCAGTTATGCCTCATACAACACACCTGAGCTATCCAATCAACTTAACAAGAATGGGAGGATGATGATTGCTTATCCTTCCAAATTGTGGGTTTATTTTCATCTTCATTGACATAACTATTTTTTGTTTCCTTATCTTCAGCTCAACTAATTATGATTTTTTTTTCTAATCTACAACTCATCATAACGTTTTACATGTGGAAAAACATCAGTTGACCCACAAACAACTCATATTGCAGTGACTTACTGAAACATGCGGCATCTTGTGTCTAGATTTTTGGCCAGCTTTGCACTCAATCACCTGAACCTCCCAGGACAAACATAAATTCCATAACGTTTTTGGGCTGCTCCAGTTGGTTGGGTGTGGAAAATGCAGGAAAATCTGGGCCCAAACCCTGGATGGTGGGAAATCCTCGCCCCCCCAATGCCACGTTCAACAACTCCAAAAACTTACAGACAGTTGCAAGCTTCTATTTTTTTTTGCTTTTTAATTTACAGAAAGCTCAATGGAAGAGGAAAAACAACAAAAAAAATGGGCAAATTTCTTTTTTCAAAAGCAAGAATGAAACCAAAAGGCTAGCATTAGAAAGCTGCATTTCTGCATTCCAGAAGAGGCTGCTGCAATTTAAGTTGATACGCTAACTTGATAATTTTTGCTTCATTTTTTGCTCTCATTTCATGCAGCATACTACATCCTTTCCCTTGTTATTAAACAGGGTTTAATTTAATTCACAGTACTGTGCATCCAAGTAACACTGCCAGTATGATTGTGTCAGATTCATACAACTGGTGTTATATCAGTTGGAAAAATCTGATATTATATCAGAAAAAACTGGCATTGTATCTACCTTAAATGACGTTAGATCTACCTAACATGATACTAAATCTAAAGAAACAGACTTTTCATCTACTCAACCTTTTTAATATCACCACATGTGATTTTATATCACATTTCTATGTCTGATGCAACTGTTTGTCCCATGGAAATAATGTCAGTTAGAAAAATCTGATATAAAGTGAGTTATGTTGATATTAAATTGGTTGAGTTGATACAATATACTCTATGATAGATATAATACAATTTTTGGTAGATTTAATATCAGCTCTAGTAGATACAATACTGGTTTTGCCTGATATAATATCACATTTTTCTGTCTGATTTAATGTCAGATTTGGGAGTCTGATACAATCATCTTTGCAGTGTAAGCTTCAAGACTCAATTTATTGCCCAAGTTGCACCCAAGTTTATGCATGTCAACTGGTGAAAGTTGAGCAATACTTTTTTGTAGTTCATGCTCATACATTTTTTCATTATAAAAGAATTCTTTTAAAATCATTTAATTTTTGAAGAATTGATTATTTGATACATTAGTAATTTATTTAGTAAATAATAAATATTGATTCTTCATCATAAAGTAAAATTAATTGTTGAAATTTATGAATAAAAAATTGTTGAATTAATTTTTATGATTTTTATTTTTGTATGTTTTAATTTTAATAACAGGAAAAACTGCAGAAAAGAATGCAGACAAGGCAAAAGGGGATTTTTCTAACCTTGGAATGGTTCAGAATAAGAAATGAGAAAAGAACCAATTAGTTTGATTCCTTCTACAATACGGATTATTTGAGAGAAGAAAAAACAAGAAGACCCCTGGACAAATCCCAGGGGGGTTTAATATGGTTCAAAATAAAAAATAGGAAAAAAATTGAAGAGAAATATTGAAAAGTATTTTTAGACAAGAAAAGAATAAAAAATAAGTAAAAATAAATTAAGAGATATTTTTACTAAGACTAGTGTCATCAGAAGCTCATGTGAAAGTTCTGATGACATGACACTACAGCTATAAGATAATAAAAAGAATAGAAAAATACCACAGTTCAAGAAGGAGCATTAATTCTTCTTGATTAATCCAAACAAAATAAAAAAGAAAATACAATTTGATTTAAAGTTTGATAAAAGGGGAACATGCCGTTATGAGGCACTATTTAGACTCAATTTACCTTGCTATTATTATACTCATGTAGTCTAGTTTAATTGTTTTATAAGAAAATTTAGATAAAAAGAAAAAAGAATAAAGTTAATGGAGACTACTTTGATATAAGTTAAATAATGAAATGATGAAATTTCAACATTAATTATTCAGTTTTTTCATAAGTTAATAAAAATTTCAAAATCAGGGACTAACAAAGAAATTCAAACTTTTGATGGTGCAACTTCAGGTGATAAATTATTCTTGTCTCCACAATCTAATATATTAATATCAGGGTCTCACTCCAAGCCATCTAATACAGGAGTTGTTGTTTTATCCTAGAGTAACCAATGATTTTCATTTGAATATATCATGTTCTTTTTCAATGAATGAAGTTCCAATGACCGATATTTTGAGCCCTGGTGGCATTGTGCACAATAAAGGTTCATATGATTATTATTTATTCTGTAGAATGATTCCTCATGTTGATAGACTTGTTGAAAAAGTATAAAGAACCTTTTACAGATAATGCTTCTACAAATAATAAAGATAATTTAATAGTAGAAGTTTGTTAGCTTGTTCATGAAATAACAGATATAACAAGGACTTGGAATTTAATATAAGATATTTCATTTTTAAATTAGCCATAGGCGCTGAGAAAGCTGACTATCAAGCTACCACAGATAATTATGTTAAATTACTAGTCACCAATTTGGGTTCTAAGATAGATAAAAATAAGAAGTCATCTGCTATGGAACCAAATAATCTTTTAGATAAATTAACCAAAAATAAATAAACCAGCATCATTTTACTGAAGGGAGAGTAAGAGCTCATGAAGATGTTGGGTTTCCAACCTTTTTTAAGAAAAATATTGATGCCTTTTAGGCCCCATCCCTTTAGCTATTTTTGACCATAATTGGAGACAATCAGCAAATGCTTACCAATTAGAAAAAAGAAAAAAATTTCACACTAGCAATGGAAATAAAAACTTTAATCATACAAGATATCTAGTAATCAGTGAATGGGATCAAAATTTTAAATATTTGGCCACAAATCACCAAAATTCAATATTATAGCAAAGGTGTTCAAATTGGTCAAATTTGGAGGATGGTTACTTAAACATAAATATAAAATTGATGAAATAATAAATAGTGAAGGTTTCATGGTCAGCTTTTGTTAAAAAAAATCAAATTAGAGCTAATGCTTTGAATCATTGAGTGGTTGAAGATGGTGACAAAGAGGGCTCAGTTCCCAATATATCAAGAGTAAAAGAAAGTCTTTTGAATAGTTCAATAGCAATTGTGAAGTGTTTCAGTGAACTGGATCAGCCAAAAATAGGGTATTTTTGGTTTTTTCTTTTCTTCCTATATTTTTATTTTTATGTTTTTCCTATTTTTTGTTTTGATAGCAATCATTTTTTTATTTGTGTAATCAAGAAGAGAATGATATCCTCCATGGGAGATTTTTGTTAAAACTTAGAATGTGCCATGAACAATCCCTTAAGCAAAAGAGCTGTTCAATGCTCTTGGACTTGAGGCATGATTTTTGCCAAGAAGCTATGTAAATTTAATGTGAATTAAATTCTTCTTAGTTATTGGCTTGGCTAATAACTCAGGATATACTATTTATAATTTTTTTTATTTAAGTGTGATTTGATAATTTTTATGATAAATAAAAATGTATTACGTGTAGAAGAAGAAAAAAAATACAACAAAAATCTCTCTATTTATACAAGTAGGTCACCCACGGAATGTATGTGTACCATTCCGTACTTTCCTTCTCTTCTTGAGTAGCAAATCACAAATGACGCTTTCCCATTTACTTTTATTTTTACTTTCCATAATGCTTGCTTTTCTCTTCTAATCTTTTTAACTGTTTGTTCTATTGATTCATTTCTTTTCTTTTTATTACTTTTATTTAAATGTGTGTTAGTGTATTGTTTGTGTGCTATGTGTTGAAATGTACTTATTGATTTTATTCTTTTCTCCAAGTTGAATGTATTTTTATAGATGATATTCCTAATCTGTTTTGAACCTATTTCATCATCAGATGTGCTAGCTGAGCAGTGTAAGTCTTCCTTATTGAGAATGAGTGAGTCAGCCAAAGTGACCTAGCTTGGGTTTGAACCTCAGTGTTGTCGTTGGTTTTTGTTCCAACTTCATCTTCATGTGTTACAACAGTTCTTGTCAGCTGGCTACTATGTTAGAGCCAACTAACAAATAGCAGAAATAGATGTTGTAATATTTTTATAACTAAACATATTAATAAATAATAATAAAATAGTAAAACCTATAGTAAGGAGTAAGAATAAAGAGAATATCATTGCATAAATGGATTCCCCATGCAAAATAAACTAGGGTCACTCACTGGGTGTACCCCCAAATTCCTACTCCTTAACCCTTTTTACCATAACTGGGCAGAAACTAACATAACACTGGCTAAAACCGTGTTTACATGTAAATAACTGTTTACAAATGTTATGGATGTGTAAATGTGTGAGGTATGCTATGGACTAAGTCAGAAATACATGCAAAATAGCGGATTTGTGCTTAGTTTAGAATTTAAGACGATACAGTCAATGAGAAACAAGAATACTGCTAAATACAGGACATTTACATATGTCTTGTTACATTGAACAAAATCTACACACTGTGATAGTAACTACTTTCAAAGCCCCCTGTATGTTACATACACTAGGGGCTTGACCAAACATGATTTAAGAAGGAAAGCACACAGTGCAAAAAGCCACAATACTGCTATAGCACGAGTTTGTGGAGTATCTGTATCATACAAAATGAATCCAGAACACCCCAAATAATTACCAGCACAGTTCAACACTATGAAATAATCATGATTACAGTTGAAAGGCCTAAGGCGTGACCAAACACCTTGTTCAAAAGAAAATAGCTGTATTGCACTAGTAGCAATACAGGTTACATTCCACCATTTATCCTGGCCAAACCAATAGCTCCCCAAGGATACCAAATTAACCCAAAGGATCTCAGAATTTACTCAACACGGGAAAAATACTCTGTACTGGTCTAGACCCTCCAGTAATGAATAAAAAATACAGGAACATGGCAAAAAGCGCTCAAAAACGTGATAACCCCAATTCCTACTGACTTGTGGTTATCCTGTATGCCCCAGGGGTTGGGAATATTATATAAGGAGGCCTCTCATCTGCCTCTTCAATCCCCATCATCACTTTTACCCAGCTATACATAGTTACATACTTAAAATAAGTGTATCCAGTCACTTTTTAGCCCCTAAAAGTCAAGATCCCTCCCAACTGCGCCCCAGGATCCCCTTCAGAACTCCTCCAGCTCTTTCCCCAATCAACTACGCCGTAAGGATCCTCTTCAGAACTCCTCCACGACTCCCCTTTCCTCCAGTTAAGTCTCTGGGCTCCCAGATTTAGCCCAGGAACCTCTATCTCATACCACTTTGTGGTAAAACTGGGTTAACGACCCCTGATTTATTCAGGCCCCAACACAAGGGTTTAAACTACACCAGGAGCTTGCTCCTGGCCCTATTACACTCAGAGGGTTAAACAACCCCAGCTTAGCTGGCCCCTCTGTTAAAAGTTATATTAAAAATATTCAAAAAAGACCAAACCACCCCTAAAAATAGTCATAGAACTATTTTTATACTTCTTGCAGCGTGTGTAGCTAAAGGGTATTCAGTCCCTGGCATCAAAGCGCCTGACACTTCTACTGCGGTGACATATTCTGTGATCTGTGTTTGACTTGAACGCGTAATACTGAGATTAGCTGATGCTACTCTTTCAACAAACGATCCAATGGCCCTTGGAGAAGGCACATTCAGAAAAGGTGCTTGTTGCTGAAATTTCCAGAAAAAATTGTGCTGTTGAAGAGAGCAGAGGGTATTGCTGTTGATGGGCTTACCAGTAAGCCAGCTGTTTGGTTCCTTTGGGTTTAGAATCTTCACGCAGATAGTGATGAATTTCAGGTTGAATCCCCTCAATCATTGGTGCAGGGGTATAAAGAGGAGACCTTAAAAATATTTTTTCTTCAGAAGAATCTGTTACCTGAGGAGAGTTGTTATCATATTCAGTCAAGATCATAGTCTGTTTGTTGTTGAAAAAAATTTCTGTGGTTTTGCAGAAGACATTTACAATATTGCCATGGCTTAGCCCATAATACTCCTGAATGAAGGCCTGGTGGTTCTTCCAGAAGGGGGTCTTGAAGTTTCATCTCTGGGTCAGTGTTCAATCTTATCAATAATCTTGTGATCTGGTATTATGAGCTGTTCTTGGTCATAAAGACCTTGCTATATGTTATGAAGGTGTTGTATTTGCACAATGCCAACAGGTAGCGCAGAGTTGAGAGTCAGATATTTGATGGCACAGAGTAACTTGGTAGCTTCTGAGGGTGGTTTAAGGATATTCATCATGTGCTTGCATTGATCCCATTTGGTAGCTGGGAGGATATACGCTTGGGTTTCAACAGAATATTGGAAAAAGAGATGGCACCACTTCTTTAATAAAATAAATTTTTTGATCATCTTGAAGGTTGAATTCCATCTAGTCTTGAAATCAATGTCAAGACCTATGATACCTTTGGCATGCAGTTCTGGCTGTGCAAACAGGGCCACATTGGCAAAATCGTTCACATTGTTGGGGGGCAAATCACACAAATTTGCATAAACTATGAATTGAGGATTGTGTTGTTGTTAATGTTGATACCATCAGGTTTAAAGGTGACAAATGAGATGTGCATCGAGTTTTATATTGCACTGTGGGTAGGTGAATTAATTGACATTTCAGTGAGGGGTTGCTCAGCATCTCAATCTTCAATAGTGCCAAGATAACTGATTTTAAATTGAGCTGAAAGGTTAATAATTTGGGCAACACACCCCAAGAGGTGTGTTACCCTATTGAAGTGAGGGATCTCTAAGCTTAACACCATGGCCATCTTGCCATTGAAATTTGCATTGTCTGAAGTGATTTTATGAATCTGATCAATCAAATCATATATTTTGAGAACATCATAGAATATAGGTCCACAAATTCCAGTCCCTTGCACTACAAAAAAAAGTCAAGCAACTGGTTGCACTTGACATGCAATTTGCCTTTGTGCACAAAGGCAACTCACATGTCAAGTGCAGCCTGTTGCTTGAATTTTTTTTGCAGTGCTGTGGGCTCCTAAAATTAAAGAAAAATAAATAATAACAAAATAATCAAAGCACATCAGATCAGTATTGAGCAAATGAAGAAAAAAAATAAGGAAAAAAGGGAGTAAGGAAAAAAAGTAAGGAAAAAGAAAGTAAGAAAAAAAAAAGCCAGTAAGAAGGAACAAAATGAAAAAAAAAATGGAAAAAAATGGAAGAAAAAAAATAAGTAAAAAAAGCGGCAGATCAAATCAAATACAGACCTTGCATATGAGGGACTGCAAGAGTTAAGTCCCTCATCACAAAATCCTCATCAATGAAGTGGGCTGTTACAGCCATGAAAGCAACACCATTTGGGGCCGTCTATGCATCTTGTGTGAAAAATAATTTTGATTTTTTACTGATTTGATTAACCTTGATGGTTTCCTGAGATTGAAGGAACATCCAGGTGGTATGTGCTGCCAGTCCTGAGCGGGAAGTATTTTCAAAAGAGGGATTGCATCTGGATTTATAAGTTGCACCCAATCCTTCAAGGATTTTTTCTCAACTGAATGGCAGGTTGGTTGCATTGATTAGATACACTAGTGCATGGGTTTGTTGTTTTCCCCCGCGTCCCTGGGGCAGCTTTTGCGGGCGCGCGTGTAGCGCAACTAAAGCACCCGCGGTAGAGATGCTCTCAGGACATGCCAGTCGCAGAAATGATTGTAACCTAAATAAACCTAACTCCAGCTGCGGCTGTCTCTCTCACCGTACATTTTGTTCCTGCCTCCGGCGTTCCTCTAGATTTCCCCAGCTTTGCACAAACCAAGTGTAGGCCTTCAACCTTGATTTCCTAAGCCCGACGTTTAAGTTCCCCTTCGAAATGGCTGTAAGTGTGATTCATCTCTCCTGTCGCCTTTTGCCGAATGGCTGCTACCAGCGTCTCGGTAGAGGCTGACAAAAAAATTCACCTCTGTTCGCCATCACGCCGCAGGCCAAACCCACCGGTACCATCAAGTTCTTCGTCGACTTCGTTAAGCCCGCAACCGATGGGGTTTTCGATGGTGCAGCCTTTGAGAAATTCCTTCATGATCGAATCAAAGTAGACGGCCGTGCTGGTCAATTGGGTGAGAAGATTAAAATTCAATCAGAGGGTCAGTCAAAATTCTTGAAAGCAACATCTGTTTATTTACGCTGTTTTAATCTATCGTGACTTAATGCTCTCAACCTTTTACGAACCTATTATCCTGAATCTAGGTGTCCACAAGCTCTCAGTATCATCTACTATCCCATTCTCCAAGCGTTATCTCAAATATCTGACTAAAAAGTTTCTCAAGAAACATCAAATCAGAAATTATATCCGGTTAGTGATTTAGCCCGAGCGATCTGCTGGTTTATTGGTGATATCATCCTAATTACGTGTTCCTCCTTTCTATTCTAGTGTCGTTGCCTCGAGCAAAAACACTTATCAACTCAAATACTTCGTTGTTGACGAGCCAGATGAGGATGCAGACGAAGATTGAAATTAATCAAGTCTTTGTCTAAATTTTTTGTAGAGATGTTTCTCGCTCGGTGAAATCAGAGCGAGAATTGTGCGAGTCACCCCAGAAGCCATCTCGCTTGGCTTATAATTTTAAGCTAAAATTTGTAAAAAAAATCCCGCGGGTCCTAAAATCATTTCCCGCGAAACGCAATTGTGAACCCCCCTAATGAGAAAATATAAAAAGAAATCTTACTTGTCACCAAAGAGAAGCATCAATCTTTGAAAACAATTGGGATGAATTTGATGAATCTCAATAAGTTTTATCCATTTAATCAATGAATATAGAGCTGCTGAGTCAAAAGATCATTGTGTTTGTCATACCATCTTCCACTCCTCAATCAAGATATCATTTTTCTCTCTCTATCATTTTATTGAATTGATCATATCAATTTTCTTGTTTTTTGATTTAGAATGATAATCCCAATCCTAGTCATTCAAGGACCTCTGAATCTATTGATGATTGACTTTATCATTCATGTTTTGCTTAATTTCAATCTACTCTGATGGTCACTCATCATGTATTCTTTTTTGATTATACAAAAAGAACTAATACCTTTTTCTTCTTGTATATGTTACATACAATTATTCATTCTTGTAGTGTATTGACAATATTTTTGTCTTTCTTTTGTTTTTTGGTTCTCATAACTAAGGGCTCTTGCTTCTGAGACTGTTGGATGTACTTCCCAGATATTAAGAATACAGAAAAAGATCATTTTTTCCTGTTGTTTTGACTGGCTCTCTTGAGTGACTTTCTTTTCTTCCTATGTGAGCATTTCAGAGGGTTCATAAAACATATATTCTGAATGGTAGCCTCCATTATATTATGTTTGATCCAAAAATAGCTTGCATGCATTGAGGGTAAGGGGGAATGTGATATATTTGGGAAAAGTGCTCATGGATCCAACAAGTCTTGGTCAATTAATGGCTCCAACATTGTGGATGAGAGAGTCTTGTGTGATGTCACCTTTGAGGATGAAAATTATTTTCCAAAACTGGGGGGGATGTTTCCAAAAACTGATGTAAAATGATGAAAATGATTTCTGGTCCTTTGGCAAAAGCAGCATCCTGTGGTACATTTTTGGAAGAAACAATTTCTCACAAAAAAATGATTTTCTTGGCCTGTGCGTGCTATCATATGCACCCTTGGCTTTTATGTTTTTTTTTATAGCAGGAAACTGAAAAATAAATGAAAGTAAGAGAAATCAAGCTATTCCTGCCTGCTAGAACATATTAGCTGGGTAGGTACTGAGCCCATTCCATCAAAAGTAAATCATAACATTCTGTTTCTTCTCTTGTCTTTTTATTTTGTCTATTTCATTTTTCATTTTGCTATTCATCAAAATGAATAAACTAAAAAATAAAATAATCCCCACTCAATTCTCTCAACTATCCTAGACAGTCACAATGGGTGATGTATCTCAGTTCCTTTTGATTTGAAATACAACATATTACAGGAAAAGAAAATCCAGCAGACCCTGTTCGAAGACATTTTGGAAAGAAATTATGTGTCAAAATACTATAGTGCATTTCCGCATGTTCCTGGAACTCAATGACTCCACTTGAGGCTAAAAACATAAGATTCCCCTAAGACTAACCTGTAATTTAAGAATAGATACCCCAGTGAAGTGGCCCTTATCTATCCACTGGTACTCCCACTGTTGTCTTCCCTGAGATGATTAATGAGAAGTGAGTCCTAATTAAAGCTTTTCTGTATTTCTTAGTGTATGTCAATTAAAAGTAAAAAGTATATGTATATCTCCCTCTTAAATACAAGCTCTGCTCCTCCTCTTCCCTTCCTGTGCCCCCATTGCCACAATTCCCCTGCCTACTCTCCCCTGTGTACCCCCAATTTTGGTCTTCACAGCCGTTTTCCCTAATCATCTATCCTGGGTCTGCCTTACTACTGGAACCCTTGCCACTAACCAATACCACCCTGCAACTTGCAGCCCACCGCATCCAATTCTCATCTGCTAAAAATCCTCACCTTCCCCTGCTGATCCACAGCCCTTAGTACTGATCTACCCCACAGCACCTTCCTGAGTAACCCTCCTCCAATTGCCTAATCTGCCCAACCGCTCAGCCCCCAAAAACTCTATGCTCCACAATATCCCCTTCACTAGCAAATGTTCTACCATTCCCTTTTTCCAAAAGAAATCTAACCTTGCAGATAATTTCCACCTTTTTCAAAGCTATTGATCGCTTGAACAATGACTCCACCTTCCCTGCATGCTGCTTCACCCTTGCCTCAGCTTCCCAACATAAATATAAATCCCACAACTTCCAGACTAAATTGAAGGAGAAGAGGTGATCAAAGAGCCAGCTCCACTTTTTTGGCAAGAGAAAGAGGGTTTGTAATTGGTGGATTTGGAGCATCAGGAGTTTGTTCTTGATATTTTGGAAATCTCGGTTGTACAGCAGGTTGTGATTTATTTTTTGTTCCCCCTTCAGTTCAATTGCTTGATTTATTGAAGGCTGCTTCTCAAGAGGACCCACCTCTGTGGTAAGACAAACCAAACATATGGCAAAATTATCAAAATATTTACTTAGGAATTATGGGGGGAACTCAGGCTGAAGAGATCCAGAATACCCAGCTTTCTAGCATCATCTTTGGAAATTTTCATCTGGCAAATAATGACCTCATTTAAATAGAAACAGTAACCATAGCAAGGGGAAGTTTCTGCTGTCCCCCTGGCCTTTTTATTTCTCCTGGTTTGAGCCACTCTTGGCTTTTTTTTTATATAACTACTTGTAACCTCTGTGGTCATCTCTTTTCAATGTGGCTTGAGCCTTGCTTGTCCTAAACAACCTTTTTCATGGTAAATTTTTCACTCACTCAACTCTCATTTTCTCATAAATACCCCCACACTTTCTGTCAGGCTTAGATATGAAACAAAATAGGATAAATCTCTCTTTGTACTATTCCTGCCCTGATGATATTAATACAATATGTATTCTTATATTATATTGTACTTAATAAAGGCTTATAGATTTTATTGTAACACTTATAGTGTCTTCTCTGCTAAAGAATTAAGGATACAACTTGTTTCTACGTCTTAATGAGGTATTGAATGTCACTAATGAGCACTTATAGTGACACTAATGCTTCAGAATAAAAGGAATAAATATTAGGAAAGGGCTTGAGCTGATTGGCTACTGTCAGAGGCCGCAGTCTTTCTTCTAATACTTTTTAAGAGATCTTATAATTGCTTAGATGGAGGGGGGAATATCCTCAGATCTAGTTATAACTCTCAGTGCCAGGATAAAATAGAGAAGTGTTAAGAGCTTTGGTCAAAAGACACGAGCAATAGACTTACTTTGATGTATTTATCTGATGGTTTGATTGGTTTGTATGTAGTTTGTAATAATTGAGTGAGGAATGGGAATTGGGCAATAGAAGGCCTCTATTATATTCCTAAAATTTATTACTGGGCGCTTTGTTGAATATATTGGAATTAAATACCAATTACTGGGTGCCAATACTTCAAATTTGAAATACATCAGATAAATTAAAAGCCCAGTTCTTTTTAACTTCTTTTCTATTTAAATTTACCCCTCTAATTCAAAATCAATCTCAACTTTGACTTACCTGTCTTCTAAATCAAAGAAGAAAGCTCTGTGTTTCTGGGTACTTCTTCCTTGATTCAACACTCTCAAAACTGAAAACAATTATTCAATTCATTCAAAACAGAAAAAAACCGAAATCATCTTCAGGTCTACTTGAGAAAATACAAAACGCCTCTAGGAGAACTTATTGCTACTATTAAGTAAGATTATCAAAACAAATTCATCAAAGAATTTTTTTTAAAAACACTTCTAAATTTTTTTATTATATTTATGTCTCTTTGAAATCTTCATCAGTTCTCCTAAAATAATTTGATAAGATTAAAATAAAAACTTGATTACCTGTTTGTTGTTTTTCTTATTCCTACCTCTTGTTTTTATTTATTAAAAACAACTTGTTTCTGAACTCCTTTTGTTTGCAATTTAAAAGTCTGGTATTTGGCTTAAAGTCAATTTTTCATCACGGTTAAAAGCCTGCTCGAGGAAACGTTATGACGACACCATCCACTAGCACCGTAGCTGCCACTCCAGGACCATGAGGTCACAGTTGTTTCTGTTTGATAACGCTGAAAGAAATTGTTGAAGGGATGCCATTAATCAACAATGACAATTATTCAATCCGGAGAACCAAAATGAACAAGTTGTTCAAACTCAGAGGCATTCAAGCGGAAATGAACAAAGGCAACGGCATCCTCAATCCTGATGTGAACGACAAAATCACCACGTACATTATATCTAAGTTTGACTCCAAAACCCACTCTCTTCTTGTCAATCTTCAAAACAAGGAAAATGTGGTGGCACTATGGTCTGTTACGAGAGCTCATTTTGCCTCTCCTCAATCAGCAAATAGAGCCAGGATATTTTTTGACTTCTTACATTCATCTTTTAAACCCAAGGCAGTAGACACATTGATAACTCAAGTTAAAATCTATCAGAAATGGCTTATTGATGTGGGAATTGAACTCCCAGAAGATATTCTCGCATACCTTGTACTGTTCAAATTTCCAGAAACAATGGCTACAATGAAAAATCAGATTCTACACAATGGTCAATTACTTAAAATTCTAATGGTCCTTACCCACTTAATCCAGCATAAAAAAAAAGTTAGGGCCATGTCTTCAAGTTTACCACTTGAGGATAGTCGAGTAGCCACAATCTTGTATCAAGATCAACCAATATGCACCAACGGGGTACAAAACCCAGTAATAAAAAGACACACAAAAGAGAAATTCTGGGCCAAGCACCCCAAGCTCTGACCATAAACAAAGAAAAAGGAAACCAAAGAAGCTCATTATTTTAGCTTTCTCATGGAGCAAAATTTGTTTTTCAATGAAGAGCCAGCACGCTTAATCCTAGACAGCGGCTGCTCTATTCATATGTTTAGGCAAGCGGGATTTTTTCATCCATTACAACTAGAGGATAAAGGGATCATTAACACTGGTAAACCAGGAGCTGTCAAAATACCTCTAAATATCCTTGCCAAGGCAAGAGAAAAATGGCGCTTATTGATAGAAGTAAGCAGAAACATTGTTTTATTCTTTTTAATAAAAATAAGAAAAAAGAACTATAGAATAAAAATTAATAAAATTAATTTTTATTAAAAATAAAATAAAAATCTCTTTTACAAAAGTCTCAGACAACAAAAATATAAAAAGACTTTATGCACAAAAAAAGGGATTAAAAAGAAATTAAAATAAAATAAGAATAAAAAAAGAAATTAAAAATGGTAAGTTTTTAATTTCGAAATAAAAATAAAAATTAATTTATTTTTGAATAAAAATAAATTAATAATTTAAAATTTAAAAATAAAAGTTAATTAAAAATTAAAATTCGAGACAGTCATGACGTAATTGACCGTTCTCAATTCAAAACAGTTCAATGACGTCACATGACTTCATTGACCACCTCTCTTTTTTAGAAGATACTCAATTCAAATCATCATCAATAAAAATAAACATAAAATCAATTAAAAATAATAAAAATATAAAAAAACTCAGAAAATTCAGACAAAGCATAATTTTAATTATTCAATTAAAATTATTCTTAAAAATAAATAAAAAATTATTTTCATCTAAAAATATTTTTTCTATCGAAACAAAGTAACTTTATTATCAGTAAAAATTATTTACATAAAATTTAATAAAAATTGTTTCATCAATTTTTATTTTTAAAATTAAAATATCTTAAAATTTATCTTAAAAATCATCAAAATTATTAAAAATTAATTATTATATTTTAATTATCTTAAAAATTATCTTGCACTTATTTTGACCTTATAGTTAAAGATAGAATTTTTATTCTTCTTTTATATTTTATTGTTTTTATTTTTGTTGTATTTTAAGTTAAAAAAGAGAGAGAATCATTGCTAAAACTAATAAGAAATATAACTTTTAGTTGTGCAAATTTTACAGGAGCAAGTCTCAAAATCGAAGGCTTTGGACCCGCTCATCTTCCACTTGCCACCTCAGTTTTAACTCTAAAAGACTTGTATTTTGTGCCAGATGCCAATATCAACCTTATCTCCCTAGGTTCACTCTTAAATCAAGGGATGACACTTCACACTAAATTACCAAAGAAGGCCCAACAACTTTTGAACTTCTCTGGAACTCATTAATTGTTTTGACTGGTCAGATTTTAAACAATCTATTAGTAGTTCAAACTCAACAAAACGATCTCAAACACTCATCTAAAGCAGCTCTGTTCATCAATCTAGAAGAACTAAATCAATTGCATCTTTCTCTAGGTCATGAAAGTCTTAGCCAAATGATGAAAACTTTAGGCAATGTTCAAATCAATCCAGAAATTCTCAAATACTTTAATTGCAAAGATTGAAATCTCAGTAAAATCACACATAATTCCTTTCAACAAACCTCAACACCAGTAAAAGGAGCAATGGACAGGATTCATCTGGAATTAATAGGTCCATTGTCTCTTGTGTCAAAAGGTGGTCATAAGTATTCTCTGACGGTAGTAGATAAATTCTCAGGCCTAATTGGAGCCTTTCCACTCAAGACCAAACATGATTCCATCAAGCAAATTCTGTTTTTACTCAAACAAGAATTCCACAAGCAAGGTTACTGTTGGAATTTGGTCCTCTTGACCACCCTAAAATTATGCGATGCCTTATGCGACTAGTTTTTATGTCTTTAGTTTAAATTAAAATAGTTCTTAATAAATAGTTTTAAAGTAAATATCAAGAAATTAGAATTCAAGATGATCTCAATAAAACGTAGGTAGTGGTGCAATTGTTGTGTCTTGTAGTCTATGAGCCCTGACCTCCAGGTAGTCACCTAATCTCTCGTGTTATTAAGGTTCAATTACATCTCTTTCTTTTTATTTGGGAGTTAAACAGAATGAACTAAAAATCCATTCTGTAGTGTGAATTATGTTTAATTTAGTAGTAAGATCATAAGTAGTGAAAAATAAGAGGCTTGACCCAAATTCATACTTTATGAATTATCTCTAGTATTTATTCAAATTCTCTTAACTTGTCATTTCTTATTGTTTTTTCTTTTAGGCCCCTCTGGATCTTGAGTAGGGGCTCTCTAGTTGTTTCAGAACCACATTAAGCCACTGACAATCTGTCAGGTGGCTTACTTATTTTTTCATGCTATAATATCTCTGCTTTAGAGATCTGAAATAAAAACATTGGTTCTTAATCTTAAAAATTCTCCCATCAAAAATCCCTGAGCCAACCAAGTGAGATTGCCACACTCTCTTGCTCTTATCTTTAATTCCAACAAAAAATAAATAAATAAAAATATATATATAAAATTATTTTAAAAATATTTCTTGAATAAAAAATTCTTATTTTTTGTGTTCATATTTTTAACAGTTACTACCCCTTGGAGGTGTGCTCAGATGGTGGTGGGGATTTGAATAACACTGAAATCAAAAATTATCTTCAAGAACATCATATCAAACAAATTCTTTCAGAACCTTATCACCCTCAGTGCAACAGCTGGGCTGAAAGAGAAAATTTTACACTATGTGAATTGGCCTGTTCAATTTTCTCTCAGACTAAAATTGTGAAGAATCTCTGGCACGAAATCCTTCAAGCATGTGCCTTTTCCTTAAATCAAAAACCAAAGGAAAGAGGTATGAAAAGCCCCTGGGAGTTATTTCATAACAAGAGTCTTCCTCACAACTATCTTCACCCCATTTGAGCTACATTATCATGGCTCAATGAAATGCCAAAGCAAAAATCCAAATTTGACGTGAAGGGTTCTGAGGGCATCTTAGTAGGTTTTGTTCCTGATTTACTTTCCCAAAAGATACTTACGCCAAGGGGACAGGTTATTTCCTGCAAAAAATGTGATCTTTGACAAGGTGCCTCAAGAAACAAAGTGGCTCAAGGATCTTTTCCCCAACAAAATTGAATTCGAACTCAATCAAAATCAACCCTCCACCCAGGATAACTCTTCAAATGAAAATTGGAATTGTGGGAATCTTGATGTCAATGTAATATTCATTCACTACGACATGGAAACTGAACCTGCTTATGTCAACTAAGAAAGCCTAGAAGATTCTGAAAATGATTCTGATGATGAAAATGTTTTTCAAGATTCTCTCACTGAAGCTCCTTCTTCTCAAAATACCCCAGTACCTGAGTGAAAAATACCTGCATCGCCAAAAAATCTTTGAGAACGAATCCCAGGTGTAAGACTGACTAAATATTCCGCTTATTTTGAATCAACCCCCTGCAACTTCTTTGAGGCTCAACGTCATTCTCACTCAGAACAATGGAATGAAGCCATCAAAAAAGAATTACAAACAATCAAGGATTTTGGAGTTTGGGAGGAATATAATGGTAATGATCTGATCCCCAATCTCATTGACACCACCTGGCACTGCAGAAAAATCTCCTGCAACTGCCAGCAGTTGAAACGCAGTAGCTTTTGTTTAAATTTGATTTTACTATGACCTTACTCAAACTTTAATTGAACCATCCTCTAATGCAGAGTGACTGAGCAAAAAACTGAATCTTGGATTAAGTTGAAGTAAAAACTGAATAAAACCAGAGTATGCTGCATGTCAACTGCTGGCAGTTGCAAGAGATTTTTTTGCAGTGTGGGCTTTTGGTATCAAAACAAACACACATGGTGAACCTCCCACCTTTAAGGCTAGATTATGCGCAAAAGGTTACAACCAAAGATATGGTATTGACTATTTCAACACTTATGCGCCAACACTGCAAGGATGATTGTATCAGATTCCCAAATCTGACATGAAATCAGACAGAAAAATGTGATATTATATCAGGCAAAACCAGTATTGTATCTACTAGAGCTGATATTAAATCTACCAAAAATGGTATTATATCTATCATAGAGGATATTGTATCAACTCAACCTATTTAATATCAACATAACTCACTTTATATCAGATTTTTTTAACTGACATTATGTCCATGGGCCAAACAGTTGCATCAGACATAAAAATGTGATATAAAATCACATGTGTTGATATTAAATAGGTTGAGTAGATGAAATGTCTGTTTTTTTAGATTTAATATCATTTTAGGTATATCTAATGTCATTTAAGGTAGATACAACACCAGTTTTGTCTTATATAATATCAGATTTTTCCAACTGATGTAACACCAGTTTTAGGAATCTGATACAATCATACTGGCAGTGCAACAGGAAAGCCCAAGTCGCTTTGGGCACTTCTTGTCTACACTGCTGAAAACTGTCTCTCAATCCTCCAATTTGATGTGAAGGGGGCCTTCCTCCATTCACCGATTCAAGAGGATATCTATCTAAAAGTTCCCAAAGAATGTAAAAAGAGCTGCAAAATTCTTAAACTTTGCAAATCCCTGTATGGCTTGAAGCAAGCCCCTCTCAATTGGTACGAGTATCTCATCAAATGGATTACCTCACAAGTTTTTACCAAGAGTCTGTGCAACCCCTGTCTTTAAATTGGTCAAGACAGCTATTCAGCCTTATTTTTACACGTAGAAGATTTAATTGCTGTGGAGAATGTCAATCAATTCAAAGAAAATGTTTTAAGAAAATTTGAAAATTCTACCACTCATGAGCCCAATACTCTTTTAGGCATGAAGGTAGAAAAACCTAAAAATTTCTTTCATCTTTCTCTACCTAATCATATCAATGCGGGAATTCAAGACATGAATTTAATTGATTCCAAGCCTGTTCAAACTCCATGTACTCTGGGAATCTGTCTACTGCCAGCCACAGACGAAGAACATGAACAATTCAATTGGCTAAATGTCAAGTACCGTTCATCTATTGGCCGCCTCAACCATATTGCCAGGTTATGTTGACCTGATATTATTTTAGCTCTTTCTTCACTCTCAAGTTTCCAGGAAAACCCAGGAATTCAACACTGGCATGAAGTAAAACATGTTTGGAAGTACCTAGAAGGCACTTTCAATCTCATTCTTGCTCTAGGGAAGAAAAACAAAAATAATTTCATTGAAGCGTTTAGTGACACCACCTGGGAGGATGATCAAGCATTCAGAATATCTCAATCCGGCTATTTATGTCTCTTCCAGGGATTGGTTATCTCATGGACAAGCCGCAGGCAAAGAAATATCATCAAGAACTCAACCAACTCTGAACTTAATTCACTCTCTGATTTTCAAGACCAATGTGCCTGGTTGAAGCAATTGATCTCCAATTTATGGCGCCTGAAGCTAGATATAACTCTCTGTTTCATTGACAACAAAGGTCTAGATGATAAAATAAAAAAATTTGGCTCAAATGCAAAGTCTAAACATGTTGATTTGAAAACCAAATGCTTACATGTTGAATACAAAGAAAAGAAAATTGATATTCAACTTATTCCCCAAGAAAAAATGGTTGCTGATGGGTTAACAAAGGCCTGTGACAAGAAATCCTTAAATCTATTGATAAAATCAGTCTCCGATGATTTTTTTGAGCATTGAATCATGGCGGCCTGTTGAATATATTGGAATTAAATATCAATTACTGGGTGCCAATACTTCAAATTTGGAGTGCATCAAATAAATTAAAAGCCCAGTTCATTTTTTTTTCAGTTAAAATTCATTTTTTTATTTATTCTTCATCCTTTAACTTATTTTCTATTTAAATTTACCCTTCTCATTCAAAATCAATCTCAAACTTGACTCACCTGTCTTCTAAATCAAAGCAGCAATCTCTGTGTTTCTGGGTACTTCTTCCTTGATTCAACACTCTCAAAACTGAAACCAATTATTCAATTCATTCAAAACAGAAAAAAACCAAAATCATCTTCAGGTCTACTTAAGAAAATAAAAAACGCCTCTAGGAGAACTTATTTCTAATATTAAGTAAGATTATCAAAACAAATTTATCAAAGAATTTTTTTAAAAAACACTTCTAACTTTTTTTATTAGATTTATGTGCACAAAGGCAACTCACATGTCAACTGCAGGCAGTCACTCAACTTTTTTTTGTAGTGCTAAATTTTTCCTGATTTCTCCAGGTATCTAGGATAAATCAGGGTTCCTTGGGACATCATTGATATTCAGGTTGTGAGATAAAATATTTATCCAAAACAACCTACAAATAATAGAGAATTAGATATTAACATAAAAAATCTTGAATATCTTTTGTATTATAAGGAATTCATAAAATATTATTACATTTCCTGAATTCTCATCAAGAACTACCCTAGGTCACTCTGCGGAGCCACCCTTGATTTCTAAACTCTTCTTGATGTATTTAGCCCACAAGAATAATTATTACACAAAGCAAAAATAATTATAATTTACATGTAGGTGCTTAGAGTATGATTAACACATACTGCTGTATATGTACATACATGAAATTCAGTCAGAATTGACCTAGCTCCTCTAGTTTAAAAGTTATGGGCTGTTGAAATTTTTAAACAGTAGGTACACATACCTATTTAGAGAAATTTCCTTGACATTGTAACAATTTAAACAATGTAGAACCATGGGAAAATAATTACAGATAATTATTCCCAGGACAATTCAAAAGGAATTATGAAGAAATGATGTCATCTTCTTCACGCATAAGGAGCTGTTTGGCTGCAAACTGGAATCTTGGGTGTATCTCAAGCCCCCCCGCAAAACCCCAGATACACCAAAGATACAGAATCTCGCCCAGATTAGATACACCACCTCAGATATTGTGTGTTTGGCTGGCACAATATCTCTAATAGGGGGTATCAAAGTTAGTTTGAAATCCACAAAATTAATGGTGGATTTCAACCAAATTCGCCATTTCAAATC
>KN361002.1:14286-37210 GCA_000785685.1 Uromyces viciae-fabae | reverse complement strand
GAGATGTGCAATGAAGTCAAGGATGTTCCTGTTGAAGATGTAAGCATTTTTATTTATTTTTTCTTCTTGATTAGCTGCTCACTAACTTCTCCATACTTGTAGTTTGGTTTTAAACAATGCTTTAAACCTGTTGAAGTTATTCCTTTTATTGAAACAGTTACAAATGTGTCTCCTGATGGAAATTTTGGCTTCAGGGCATCTGCAGTAAGTATGGGTAGGTCTACTGATGAATGGATGGATATTTGCAAGGAAATTATCTTAGAAGTGGAATCAGAAAATTCAATTTATCAAGATGAAGATGTTATCCAAATTCTCTGGGGTAAAAATGTGGCAACTTTGAAGGAGCGCTTAAATCATCTTTCTGGACCCTGTGGAGGCTGATACTTACAGGAGACCAGTAGTACTATTTGAAAAAGAAGGAGCAGCAACTTATCTCCCATTGTGTCATCCTCCAACTTATCATCCACCAATCTGTCTCCTTTATCTTGATTTTTTTTTTTTTTTCAAAGTGCAAATTGATTTCACATTGCACACTAAAGTTATTCTTGTGTGATAAAGTAAGTACAATATACCGCCGTTGTGAGACTAACCAGAAAAAAATTTTGAGATCTGACAAGTTTGAGTAATCTTTGTATGATAAGGGATTTTATCTTGATGGAATGCGCCATATCACCAAATTCCAGTTCAAGACCAGCTCCACACCTCTTCCCTACCCAAAACTTGATGCACTCTGCAAATACCATGCTAGGAAAGAAGCAAAACCATGGGGAAAAAAGATTCAGAAGAATTTGAACACTTATATGGACCTGATGAAAGCTAAGCGCCCCAGAAGAAACTTAAATATAATTGATATTGATTAATTAGTGGAATTCTCGTATATAGCCTTATTTTTGCTGAATTATAGTCAAATTGAATTTTAATAAAGGTTTAATTTTCCACACTTGAAATTATGAGCCTGAATTCATGAGAAAATTCAGCATTTAAGAACAAACATGAGTTCAAAAAAAAAAAAAAAATTCAAAAAAAATATTGTTCCATTTTTTTTTGCTTGCTAAAATACTTTGATGATTTTAAAAATTATCTGTCTATTCATTTTTTTGAAGAAAAAAATGGTGTGGCGTGAAAACGGGGCGGAAAAAGGTGATGCGGGCCAAAAACCACAATTTTGAATTTTTTAAAAAAATAAAAAGACAGAAAAATCTGCCTTGTTCGAAGGATGATTTCTATCTAGTTGTTTTTTTTTAATGATTTTTTTGAGGTAGTGAAAAATCTTCAAAAAAAGGTGGTGCGAAGCAGGAAAAGGCGGTGCGCGCTTTTCCGCCAGAAACGTCGCGCCACGGTCAAAAGGCGGTGTGAGGCAGGAAATGGGCGGTGCGAAAACCGACCCCCTTTATTTATTTTAATTTTTAAGAATGATTTTGATTAAAAAGAAATGGAAATCTTCACCTATTATTTTGGTGGTAAAAATAATTATTGAATTGGTATTTTAATTTCTTGGGTGATTTGTTCAAACCTAAAATAATGGAAATTACATATTAATTAGGGAATTGATTTCAGCGTACGGTCAATCCGCGTTTACACACGGTTTGGCCGGAACAGCAACGTCTGCCTGCTGTGGGTATCAATAAAAAAATTTATATTTTCACTTTGAAGGAGCAGGAAATCCTCAAATATTATTTCAGAAATGGATTCTACACCAAAAATAACCCCCAGTCACTCACCAAAAGTATATCAATAACTCCACTAGTTTAGAAGTTACTCAAGGCAGAAGACTGAAAGAAGGTACTTGGAATAATTTATTTACATTATTAAGTTCAAGAATCAAGCTTTAGGGATTAAGAATAGTATTACTTATAATTATCTTAACTTAAACATAAAATCACACCATTATTTATACTCAGCAGCATGCATGTGGCAGTGACCTCATGACATGTTTATACTTTATTTACACATGATTTTACATATGATTATTTATACTTACAGTTTAACTCACAGTTTCAGTTCAGGGGCACATATATGGAAGGATTTAAGGTCACATGTTTCTAAACTTCTAAGTTAGAAAACATGTGCTTTGTGTGAGAAACTTACATTTGTACCCTGTTTCACTTGTACCCTATTTTATTTCCCATTTTCTATATAAGGAGCTCTCTCCTCATCATTTTCCCCATCTGATTTATCTAATCTAGCTGATCTATCTGATCATCTCTGATTTATCATAAAAATAATCCCTCATCCAAAAAGGAGCTCTCTCCTCATCATTTTCCCCATCTGATTTATCTAATCTAGCTGATCTATCTGATCATCTCTGATTTATCAGAAAAATAATCCCTCATCCAAAAACCAAGTGTAACTAGACACTCCCCATAATAATAACAATAATACTTACATACTTACCTTCAAAGAAATAAATACTTGAACACTCATCAAACCCTCAGTGTATAGCCATTGCTTACACTCTTACCTTTCTTAAGGAGCCACAAAGGACTTGAATCACATCCTTGCTCCCACAGCTATCCTGCTGTTCCCTTCCATTTTCTTTTCAAAACCAATCTGAGTGCTGGAAACACCCTCTTAAACTTCCAATCCTTACCATCAACCAGGTGCAGCCTTGCTCCCTGTTCACTCTAAATCACTTCAACCCATCAGTTAATTTCTTGTCATTAAGAAAGGCAGAGTCCTTACTCATTCATCCCTTTCTAAATTCTGCCATTAGGGCTTAAATACTCTAGCCTCTTTTGGAGTCTCACAGCGTGGGCACACGGTTTTCCGCGCCCGCACACGGTTTTTTAAAAACCATTTTAAAAATAAAAAAAAAACTATTTTTGTGTCTTTAAATATATTTTTGGGAGTTTGAAAAGCCTAAGAAATATAATATGAAGAAAAAAATCCAAAATTCCAAGTTTTTTTTTTTTTGGCCCACACACGGTTTTCTGCGGGGACACAGGTTTTTAAAAAACCCTTTTAAAAATATAAAAAAAATCAAATTATGAGTTTTGATTACATCATTGGGCCTTCAAAAGGCCCAAGAAACATAATCTGAAAAAAAAAAACAAAATCAGCATTTTTAATTTTTTTGGCCCACACACAGTTTTCCGCATTGACACACGGTTTTTTTAAACACATTTTAAAAATATAAAACAAATGCTTTTCCTGATTTCAAAATTACAAAAGGGGCTCTTAAGAGCCGCTTGATTTTATGGTAAGGTCCAAATTTCAATAATCTCTTTGTTTGTTTTTTACCTTTTTTGGGGGGGCACACAGTTTTCAAAAATCATGAAAAAATATGTTTTAGATCCATAAAGAGGATCTCTTTCAATGGTTATAATTTTCTTCCGTGGGACAAAATTATTTATTATCAGAAAAAAAATTGAATGCAACAGAAAAAAGAAAGAACAAATAACAAAAAAGCTAATCAACATTGATAATTTTATTTATTCTTTCAGATTTTCTACGATAGTGTAAATGTTTAAAACCCAAGGTTAAATTATATTCAATTGAATCCTTCCATGGCTTGGCTTCTTTTTTGGAACGGTATTTCCACAAAGAATGCACCATGGGGCCAGGCCATCTATCTTTTTCCTTGAATGTGAAACTGATTATGTGAGCACTATGAAGAATAAAACAGATTGGAGGAGGGATGGGAGTATCTTTAGGGGGAGGATGAGAAAGAGGAAGGAATGTGCAAATCATTTGAGAAGATAATAAAACCACTGGTCTTAAATAAGTGTCAGCCAGTAAAAATCCATGAGCAGGAAAGGTCATCCAATTTTCCCTTGAAGCATCTCCATTTAAAAGTTTGAGTCTTTCAATTACCTTTTCTCTTGATTCATCCCACCAAATTTTTTGGATTATTTTTGGTTGAGAGTGGAAAACAGAGTTGGAGAGGAACTCTTCCAGGATTTCCTCTCAAATATATTAGATTTTTAGTTTGGAATCAAAAGTTAAATTTCTAAAGAGGAACACATAACTGAAGGATAACAAATCAATTTTGTTATTTTTTTAAAAAGTGAAAAAGAAAGATTGAAACCAACATTTTCATTTTTTATTCTTTTAATACTTAGACTTAAAATGAGAATAGACAAGCGTTGGAAACTGGATGATTTTTAGTTCTTGATTTTTTAAGGGACTAAATGTGAGGATGAGTTAGTGAGAGGAGAATTTTTAATAATTTTGAAATTGATCTTTAATCTCACCAACGACGTAGAAGGAGCAATTTTTAAGATGAAGGTTTTAGAGTTGATTGATTTGAGAATTGAGAAATGAGAAGAAAAATAAAATGAAAAGAAAGAGAAGAAAAGAAAATTGATTGAGATTTGATTTGACTTTGAGGGTTGAATTGAATTTGAGTCGATTTTGATTTTGAGTTGAGTGATTGAGTATTTTAGTTATTTTAGAAAATAAAAAAATAAAATAATAAAAAAAATAATAAAAATAATTCCATGGCTGAAATTGAGGACACTCTTGTGACATGTGACTGAACAGATGAAATAAATAAATAAAAATATCATTCCGCGGCTGAAATTGAGGACACTCTTGTGACATGTGACTGAACAGGAAATTGAGCCTTCTATTCTTACAGAATATGGACATAATCATCAGTTGAGCCTCCCAAAAACTATTGCTGCGGATCTAAATCCACAATTACCATTGCCTAAAACATCATGGACCACTGAACTGTGGGGGATGGCCTCCACAGGTCTGATCTTGGCCTTGGCTGTATACTAAGATAAAAAGAAAATATTAAAGAAAAATATTATAGAAAATAATGAAACAAAAAGGAAAAATTAATTGAAAGAGAAATAATAATTTTGCTTACAAGTTCCACATCTATTTCAGTACATACTTTTCCCACATCCAATAAAATCTTGTCCTCTTCATCAGTTTGATCCTCTTGCTCTTCTTGCTCTCCAGATTCATCTTATTCAGTGCTCTAAAAAAGATGGAAAAATAAACATCAAAAAAAGAAAAAATCCAGAGAGAAAATGAAAAATAAAATATTATTAAAATAAAATAAATACCTCATATGCCCAGTTGTCTTTAAATTTTTTTCTTTCCTGTTCAGAATCATTTTCAGATGGCTAAAAAGAAAGAATATCATCATCAGTATCCAAAAATTAAGAAAGAGAAAAAAAAGGGAAAAAAAAGAAAAAAAGAAGCAAAGAAAAAAAGAAAAAAAGAAGCAAAGAAAAAAAGAAAAAAAGAAGCAAAGAAAAAAAGAAAAAAAGAAAAAAAGAAAAAAAGAAAAAAAGAAAAAAAGAAAAAAAGAAAAAAAGAAAAAAAGAAAAAAAGAATAAAAGAAAAAAAGAAAAAAAGAAAAAGAGAAAAAAAGAAAAAAAGAAGAAAAGACAAAAAGAAAAAAAGAAAAAAAGGAAAAAGAGAAAAAAAGAAAAAAAGAAAAAAAGAAAAAGAGAAAAAAAGAAAAAAAGAAAAAAAGAAAAAGAGAAAAAAAGAAAAAAAGAAAAAAAGAAAAAGAGAAAAAAAGAAAAAAAGAAAAAAAGAAAAAGAGAAAAAAAGAAAAAAAGAAAAAAAGAAAAAGAGAAAAAAAGAAAAAAAGAAAAAAAGAAAAAGAGAAAAAAAGAAAAAAAGAAAAAAAGAAAAAGAGAAAAAAAGAAAAAAAGAAAAAAAGAAAAAGAGAAAAAAAGAAAAAAAGAAAAAAAGAAAAAAAGAAAAAAAGAAAAAAAGAAAAAAAGAAAAAAAGAAAAAAAGGAAAGAATGGAATAAGATAAAAAGTGAATAAATTAGAAGAGAAATAAATAAATACAGAAATTTAAAAATTAGAAAAACAAATAGAAAGAAATAGGAAAAAAATCGCTTACTTCAAGATCATCGCATATGTGCCACTGGGGATGAAAATCTTCTACTTTGAACTGAATATTTTTCACTTGTGATTCTCTGATTTTTTGCACACAAGGAATACCCATGAAATTCAAATAAGAACAATTAATACAAGCAGTGTATTTTTCACTAGAAATATGGGAAGCATGGCAGATTTTGAGGGCATAATGAGTGATTTGATAGTTCAGAGAGGAAACTGAAGGAGGTAAACCAGTGAGTTCTTTGTGGGTGTTCTGACTGGATTGAATTTTAGTTTCATGAGTTTGAATTGAGATGGCCTTGTAAATTTGGCTAAGAACAGCAGAAAAAGAACCAGTGGAGCTATTGAGGAATCTTTTGATGTAAGAATGTACACCTTCAACTCTTGATGTAGTGCTGTTTCCAAAGTGATAATTTTTGTTGATGTAGCAGGCAACAAAATGCTCTTTTAATGTTGGGTGATGTGAGTGAAGTTAGAATGTTAAACAGAAATGGAAGCAGATTTAACAAGAAAATTCCAGTATTTGAGAAAATTAGACCAGCTTTCTTCAGACTTGAAGTGTTTTCTAAAATTAGTGGTGATGTTTCTAGAAATATGCCATGTGCAGAGAATTCAATAACAAGAGGGAAAAACTTGAGATATTTCATTAATGACAGATTGTTCTTTGTCAGTGATCATTACTGAGGGAGAAATGTTGTTCACAGTTGTTGATAATTCATTTACAGCTCAGAAATAATCTTTTTCTTTTTCTTGAGAGAGGAAACATAAAGCAACAGAAAAACTTTTATTTGATCTATTGATACCAGCAATGTGAAGAAGGGGCATTTTGAATTTATTTGTTTTGTATGTGCAATCAATGAAAAATGTAGTTGAATATTTTCTGGAAAGAGAAAATGAATCAGGATGAGAAAAAAAAGAGAGTTCACAGAGGAATCAGGATTGAGTTGGAACTTGTGGTAAAATTTGCTGATTTTTATTTCATTTAAAAGTTCTTCAATTGGATTTCTGCCTTCAAGATGATGTATTCTGAGAAAGTTTTGATAATTTTAAAGAGTGTTCAAGCTGGAATTGATGGGATTTGTGGCTTCAGAAATCAGAGTAGTTTTAATTTGAAGTGGCTTGAGACAAGCATTAGACAATCTTTCAACTAGAGCTTTGTCTTCAGGGGGAAGTCTTTGATGAACTGAATGTGTGGATGGGTCTTCTGAAGCTTGATGATTATGTTCAGTATTTTTAATGATGATTTTCCATTGGCCCACCTTTTTTAAAAAACTACCAGGAAATTTAAATGGACAATTCATCTTCCTTGTTTGACCTAGCTTATCATTTTCAGTAATTTCAGCCTTCCCAGAACGGTCACAGCCATAAGTAACTCAATTTTCACTTCCAGATTTAGTTGAGTTTGTGATGACAACAGCATATCTGTGATTTTTTGCCCAGAGTTGAGCAGCAGCATAGAGTCCTTCAGATGTGGTGTATGAAAGTTTGGGTGGTGGCGCTAGAGCCATTTCATCTGAGGGAATGGGCGCTAGAGCCATTGAGGTGATGTTTTCGGGGGCAACAGGAACTAGTTCAGTGGAAGGGGAATTAATTTTGTTTTATTTTAATTTTTAATTAATAGAAAGAAGAGAAGATTTTTTTTTTAAAAACTATATTCAAGATTTTAAATAAAGCTAAATCAAAAAGAAAAATAAAATTTAATTAATAGAAAGAAGAGAAAATTTTTTTTTTAAAAACTATATTCAAGATTTTAAATAAAGCTAAATCAAAAAGAAAAATAAATAAAAAATTAAGTGTAAAATAATGGAATATTAGTGAACTGTTGTTAATTGAAAAAAAATTAAAAAATTAAAAAAAAAATTAAAATTCCTTACCAAAGGATTTTAATATTTATTTTGGAGGGTTTGAAGAAGCTGGGCCCAATGGGGATACAATGAGGTGAGTATTGAGCAGGAGTAGGTGGAGGAATTTTTTTTTTTGAGTTTCAATTCCATCTGGTGAGGGGAGTTTGTGGTATTTTTGGATGGGGGTTGAGTTGTAAGGGATTCCCTCATTTGAGTGTCTCCTCTTTCTAATTGGAGGTTTACTATGGATAAGGAGTGCTCCCTCAAGTTCTGGTCTGTGGGATCTAGTATTTTTGGGGTCAGAAGGCACTTGTGTAAGTTTTTTAGGCCCCATTTTATCAGAAATATATTTTTGGGGTAGCTTACTATCAGAATATTCTGTGCAAGCGTCCACAACAGTTGGTTCTTTTGGGGTGTATTCCTCAGTAGAGAAATAGATCTGGGGATTCTGTCTAATAGTTTGGTTTTCTGAGTGGGCCACTAGAATCAGGAGGGTTTAGCCTTATTTTATTTATGTGAAATATTATTAAAGAAAAAACTCACTTTTTCTTTTTTTAAGTAGTTTTTTATGGGCTTGATGTTTTCTTAGAAGTTTGTGGAAAATATTTTTTGGTTTAAAGCTATTTCTTTGTCTTTTTTAATAGCTTCTATTACTCTTATTTTCCTTTGTTCAGGAGTTGATAAATCCCACGTAGTTGGTATGTGATTTTTTAAGTTCTTTATTTTTTGTTGAATGAGTTGTCTGTGGGCTTCTTCAATTAGCAAATAATTTTTGAATAAATCCACTTAAAAAAGAAGTTATTATTCAGCAAATTTTTCTTCTTTTTATAAGATTTTTATCGGATATTTACTTTGATATAATGCTCACCTTTAAAGAGGACTAGTGACTAATGTTTCACGAATATAGAGAATCTAAAAAGACAAAATGTTTCTGTATTAGATTTTCTGTGATATGGAATTTTTATGTATCACGGGTGAGGTGGGGATTTTTTTGTTTTTTTTTTTAAAGAAAGCAAGGCAGGTTAATTTAAAAAATTTCCCGGCCAGACCCCCAATTGTCAGAAGCTGTGATGCCAGGGACTGAATACCCTTTAGCTACACACTCTGCAAAGTGTTTATAAATAGCTTTAACACTATTTATAGCACGGTTTGGTGCAGGTAATGGGTTTATTATAAATATATAGATATATATTTTATTAAAGTAATTTCTATCAGAGGGGCCAGATAAACTGGGGTTGTTTATATCTCTGAAGAAATAAGGGGCCAGAGCGTACTCTGGGGTGTTTGTAACCCTTTTTAAGTTTCTGGGAAACTTCTATTTGGGGCCTGATAGAGATCAGGGGTGATTAAACCCAATATACCACGTAGTGGTAAAGTCTTTATGACCTTGATAAGGAGTCAAAAGACTTACCTTGGTCCAGATCACAACGGAGTAGAAGGTCTAGGAGGTGTGGTTGATTGGGGAAGGCAGACTGGAGTGCTGAGGGGGATCTAGTGAGCGTAGTTGAGTAGGAATTGGTATTTGTGGTGCTATGGAGTAACTGATATACTTATTGGTGTATGTAGGTAACTATGTGTAGCTGGTAAAAGATAATTCTGCCAAATGAGAGGTCGAAAAGAGTGCTCTATTTATATCTTTTCCAATCCTCTCGGGGCGCCCTTAATGGTATGTAAATGTCCCACAGAATGTAGACTGCATTATGTGAGTAATTGAGCAATTCTGTGGGCAATGTGAAAAGATCATTATGCGTGATCTGTACTTGAGGGATTTATCCTTGGAAAGATGTCTTCCAAGCATGATCTGTGTAATTTTAATTTAGTTTTATCAATTGAGGTGACGGAGTTATGATTTTTTGAACTAAACATGTCATTTTTCTTATTAAATTGATATTTGAAAAAATACTTTTCATATTGTTTTTACTTTCCCCGTGTTTTTTCTATTTTTCCTCAAGGTAAAATTATCTTGTCTACCAAGGAAAAATAGAAGCTTCCTTAGTGTAAAATTTTTACATGGAACTTCTATTTTTTGAAGGACCGTGGGAGTATTTTCACTATGTATTGTTTGCATTTTCAAACAAAGCAGTTTTGGCCCGTCAGGGCCCGCGGGACCTGTCAGTTGGGTTACATAAGCCAACTGAGTTCCGTGTCATTTGTCTAGGGATTGATTATGTAATCTACCGCGTCATTTGACAGTATTGCCAATATGTATTTAAATTCTAAAGTATACACAACACCTCATTTTTATGTATACATATACACAAGTATAGGTGACATCTCATCTAGAGGGTTTGTAGGGGTTTCCTTCCTATTTTTCTTTATCAATAAAATAAAAATAGAAGGAGGTATTTTTTGCCCATACTTCTGCTGAGTGACTGGGGTTATTTTTTACCAAGGAATTCAAATATACAATAATATTTTTATTATTCCTTATGCTTAATAATGTTTTCATTACTTTGTTGTTTTTATTAATATTTTAATTATAAAAATATTACAGATTTTTATTGCTGCTATTTGTTAGTTGGCTCTAACATAGTAGCCAGCTGAAACTGTCAGGCGCTGTGATGCCAGGGACTGAATACCCTTTAGCTACACACGCTGCAAGGTTTTTAAAAATAGTTTTATAACTATTTTTACCTTTGGTTTGGTAATAAAATAGTGTATTTTAATATATATAAAATTAAACTAAACAGAGGGGCCAGAATTCTGGGGTTGTTTATCCCTCTGTAAAAAGTAAGGGGCAAGAAAAAAATTCCGGGGTGTTTTAGCCCTTTTTAAGTCGACAGATAACTTTTATCTGGGGCTGGAATATATCAGGGGTTATTAAACCCAGATTTACCACAAAGTGGCACTAAAAGAGGGGTTTCTGGGGCAAACCTATTGGCCCAGAGACTTGCCAGAAAGGGGGGACGACACAGAGGAGTTCTGAAGGAGATCCTGACGGCTTAGTTGAGAGGGGTGGGCACTTTAGGAGTTCTGAAGGGGATCCTAGGGTGCAGGTGAGAGTGGATCTGGATCTTAAGTGCTAAAAAGTGACTGAATACTACCGTTGTATGTATGTACCTATGTATAGCTGGGTAAGTATGAAGATGGGGACTTGAAAGTTGGATCAGAGGCCTCCTTATATAATACTTCCAACCCCTGGGGAGTACAGGATAACCACAAGTTAGTAGGAATTGGGGTTATCACGTTTTGGGCAATTTTTGCCAAGTTCCTGTATTTTTTATTCAGTACTGGAGGGTCTAGACCAGTACAGAGTTTTTTTCCCGTGCTGAGTAACATCTGAGGTCCTGGGGATTAATTTTGTATTCTTAGGACGTTATTGGTTTGGCCAGGATAAATAGTGGAGTGTAACCTGTATTGCTACTAGTGCAATACAGCTATTTTCCTTTGAACAAGGTGTTTGGTCACGCCTTAGGCATTTTCAATGTAATGATGATCATTCCACCGTGTGAAAATGTGATGATAATTATTTTGGGGTGCTCTGGATTCATTTTGAATGATACAGATACTCCACAAACTCATGATATAGCAGTATTGTGGCTTTTTGCACTGTGTGCTTTTCTTCTTAACTCATGTTTGGTCAAGCCCCTAGTGTATGTAACATGCAGGGGGCTTCTAATTTAGTTGCTTTCACCATGTGTAAAATTTGTCTATGTAGTTTTTGTGCAATGTAACAAGACATATGTAAATGCCCTGTATTTAGCAGTATTCTTGTTCCTCATGAACTGTATGGCCCTAACTTCTAAACTAAGCACAAATCCGCTATTTTGCATGTATTTCTGACTTATTCCATAGCATAAACTACCCGTATACATATCCACAATGTGTATAAGCAGATATTTACGTATAAACACGGTTTTAGCCAGTGTTATGTTAGTTTGTGCCCAGTTATGGCAAAAAGGGTTAAGGAGTAGGAATTTGGGGGTACACCCAGTGAGTGACCCTAGGTTATTTTGCATGGGGAATCCATTTATACAATAATATTCCTACTATTCATACTACTTCATAGAGCTTTACTTATTGTATTGTTTTTAATGATATTACTGGTCATAAAAATATTATTAATATTTTTATTCTGCTATTTGTTAGTTGGCTCTAACATAGTAGCCAGCTGACATTTTCTATCTTTTATTCCTTTTCTTCACCCTGTTACCTTTCACTCATCTTTTTGGTCTTTTCCCACTGCTCCTAGCTCCAAAACCCCCTGACTGACAACTTGTGACTTGGGATTGTCATAAAGGTTCTTATTTTTCCTTAACCACTTGTTTTCTTGACTTTTATATTTCTCCACTTATCATTCTTTTGTTTTGTTCTCATTCACATGAAATAAATACTCACCCTGTTACCTTTCACTCATCTTTTAGGTCTTTTCCCACTGCTCCTAGCTCCAAAAACCCCAGACTGACAGCTCATGACTTGGGATTGTCATAAAGGTCTTTTCCGACTGCTCCTAGATCCAAATCCCCCAGACCAAGTACAACTCGTGACTTGGGATTGTCATAAAGCTTCCCAATTTATTTTTCTTTTCTCAAAACAACCATCAAACCCCTCTTGAGCAAATTATTCCTTGATCTCTGCTTGTGTGCTTTGATCTGGCCATGTGATATGAGTTTTGAGAAGCGAAAGGATGCCCATGATGCAGCGATTAGTGTTAAGTTTGACTGTGCCTTCTCCAATGCAAAAGAAGCAGGAAAGCATCCCCACGGAGGCCGCATTACCATAACATCCAAACCATTTTAGAGCCACCATCATTCACTCTTCAATGGGTTGCTGTGGAGAGTTGGAATCATCTAAGAAAATTTCATTGAATCACAGGGAATCACAAAGTATTAGATTTAAAAGACAGCAAACTAAAGATTGATTTCAGAAAAAATAAAAAATAATAAAAAGAAAAAAATAAAACTAAAAAATAAGATGAAAACAAGATGAATACCTGAAGGACAGTTGTCCAGACAAAATAACAGCTGAAGATTGTTAAAGAAGAAAATTTGGAAGATATAGAGACAACTGAGAAAAAAATGTTAGTGAATAATAAAAATAAAAAATAAGCGATATAGAAAGAGAAAAAATAAAAGAAATACCAAGCAAGAGTGAGGCTCCAGATAAGACAGTGATCTTTGAAAATTTGATAGAATGACGGAAAAATACAAAGAAAAATAGAAAGGAAAAAGAAAAAGAAAGAAAGATGATGTGGAAGGGGGTTAAGGAGATAGGCCCCCTGGCAGATTAAAATCAAGCTAGAAAATCCAACTTAGAAAATTAACACAAAGAGACATGAAAGTTGAGCGAGTGATTCTGAATTCTTTCCTAAACCAACTTTCTTCTAGCTGATTTAGTAGATAGTGATTGATATCATTTGGATTTTTTAGTGGTTGGTGGTGGTAAAGGTATTTTTTTGACTGGATAAGAAGTATCGAGAGGCATATTTCTTCAATGATGCCAAACAAGTCTGAGGCATCTTCTTCAATGAAATCTTTGGCTTTGAAAGTATCAATGGGGGCCATCATCATCTGGAGGATCCACTCATTGATTTCTAACAAAGAGATTGACTTCAGATCTTCAAGGATTCTCTTCCCTTTAGATCCACTTGCCATATTTCTGAATTTCTGAGGAATAAAAAAAAATTTCTGTGCAGAAAGAATTTGGGGATTCAAATGTAAAAAGAAAATTTGCAGGAGTGCAGGAAATTTGGGTGAATCTGAAAATTTGGTTCTACCAGCGCATCTGCAAACCAAAAGTATATGTTTGAAAGGTACTATTATATTTTTACTCATAAATATTTGAGATGTGAAGCAAAATAATGACCGCTTTAGTCAAACAATTAAGGCTTTCATTACTGGTGAATAAATTCCTGTGACCCGGGTTTAAGCCACCATGGAGTAATAAAAAAATTAAATAAAATAAAAATTCCTCTTTCATAAATTTAAGATAAAGATAAAAAGTGCATGCTATTTTCAAATATCACATTTGTCAGCCTATGTAATGCCTAGAGCCTAACTCTACTGGCTACACAAGGTGCAAGAAGATATTTATACTCAGATATAATGAGTTTTAAAGAGTTTTTGGTTTTTAATTTATTTATTTTTAATAAATAAATTATAATTTTTATAAAAATGGTAGAAGAGGGGCCTTCTAGGCAGGGGTGCTTTGATTCACTCTTCGTCTTAGGGGCCTGCAGAGCAGGGGTGATTTTAAAATCCCTTTTATAGGGGCCTGCTATGCAGGGGTGCTTTAATGCCCTAGTTTTTAAGTTAATGATATAAGAAAATTTACAGGAATACTACTCACTATTAGTATTCCTTAATTAACACAAACTGAGAGGTTATAGAAAGAACAGGAGGTTGATAAATTAGCTGAGAGTTCAGTCTGTATAGCTGAACAGATTTGAGTCACTGGTAAGTTCCTGGATTTATTGATATTTGACTTTTATGGTTAAAAAATATGTATGTAAATATAATAGTAGCTGTAGTAAGTGATGGTGGATGAAAGGAAAAAAAGGGAGCTCTATTTATATGTTTTCCAATCCTCTTGGGGCGCTATAATGGTATGAAAATGTCTCACAGAAGGTAGACTGCATTATGCAGGTAATCAATCAATTCTGTGGGCAATGTGAAATGAAGATGGTAGATGATCTGTGCTTGAGGGACTTATCCTTGTAAATATTTCTTCCAAGGATAATCTTTGTGATTTTTATTTATTTTTATCAATTGAAATGACTGAGTTATGATTTTTTGAACTAAACATTTCATTTTTACTACTCAATTGATATTTGAAAAAATACTTTTCATATTGATTTTCTTTCTCCATATTTATTTCCATTTTTCCTCGAGGTAAAACTATCTTTTTTATCAAGGAAAAATGGAAACTTCCTTAGTGTGGCATCTTTATATGACACTTCTATTTTCAAAAGGTCTGTGGGAGTATTATTGCGTTGTTTTGTCTGTTATTTCAAACAAAGCAGTTTTGGCCCATCAGGGCCCGCGGGACCTGTCAATTGGTTTACATAAGCCAACTGAAATTTGTTTCATTGGTGTCAGGCAATGATTATGTCATCTTCCGCGTCATTTGGCAGTATTGCCAATATGCATTTATCTCTTAAAATATACACAAAACCTCAATTTTATGTATTAACTGGTTTTAATACATATACTTGAGTATACATGACATCTCATTTGAGGGGTTTAAGAGGGTTTCCTTCTAATTTTCTTTCAACAATTAAATAAATAATAGAAGGAGATGATTTTAGCCCATATGTTTGCTGGGTGACTTGGGTTGCTTTTTTTCAAGGATTCTAAATATGCAATAATATTGAAGGTTTGATGCTTCAATGAGGGATTATTGTATATTTATTTCTTTTAAGATGTTTTTATATATTTTTTGATTATCATTTCTTTTTATATATATTTTTATTTTAGATATTTTTACATATGTTGGCTTGCTCAAC
Source organism: Uromyces viciae-fabae (assembly GCA_000785685.1). Classification (NCBI taxonomy): domain Eukaryota; kingdom Fungi; phylum Basidiomycota; class Pucciniomycetes; order Pucciniales; family Pucciniaceae; genus Uromyces; species Uromyces viciae-fabae. The sequence goes on along the minus strand of KN361002.1, from coordinate 22,107 downwards.
ATTGTAGCAAGCTGACAACATTCTTGAAATTGTATCCTGCAGATCCCCCAATTCTTATTCTTCTTTTTGAAACAAAATTTTTCACATGATAAAGGGTATATAACTTACCCTTATCATGTGCCATTAATTTCCTTTTAATTGATCGGGATTTTATCCCCAATCAAAGCAACTTTTGATCCGTGAAATACAGGTATTCTTCCTTGGGGAAGAAAAGAGTATAAATACCCCTGTACTCTCAGTGATTAAAACATCAGAATTAATTAGAAAAATCAATATTAGACAACATACTTAAATACTCTTGAAAATATAAATAATAGTAATATTTTAAAGAAACCAAGTCAGTCAAATCTTTTTCTCTAATTCTACTCACTTACTAGGCTCTCTTCTTCTTCTATTTAAACCAGAAGGACAGTGCCTTTTAAAAATAAAAAAAATAATAAGCTTGGAAGGTATTTCCCTCCAGACTCTCCACTAAAATATTAGTTAGAACTCCACCCAGTGCGTGAAGAAATTCATTTGAGAGTATCCAGTGGATAAAAACTGCTTGTATTCACTGTAGAAATGTTGTACTCTCTGTCACGGCCTTTTATGCAATAGAGACATTGAGTAAAGAGCTCACCCAGCTCACATATACCTCTTCTCTTCTTAACTCGTGGATTCAGTTCTAGGTGTTTTCACACCTTGGTATGCAAGAGCTTTCTCTTTCCATTTCTTATTGAAAATAGTGAGTGAGATAAGTCCCCTCCCTTCTATGATATTATTGTTGAAAAATGAAGTAAGTCCTCAATTATTGTGGTTATTATTAACTAAACCTCTCTTCACATAGTAATTCACAATTTCTAACATTCCTGGACTCTCTACTAACACCAAATCTTCTATTTTCTCCTCTTCATTGGAATTTTATCTTTTTTGAATCTACTTCTCTAGACATTCCTTCTTCTTTATCTTTTTCTAGCTCCGCTAATTCTGTCAAAAAAGTTAGGTACTCCTTTGTTCTATTCATCTTGTATTCCTCCATGATCTTTTCTAGTAATAACTCCCTTGTTGACTGATTCTCACTAGGTCTAATATCACCATCTAAAGTTGGTTTTAAGCCTGTCACTTCTAATACGTTTGAAAAATGTCAAAAACAATTCTATATCAGTACAGTGTACATTATCCACATTATTGGGGATATATAAAAAAAAAAAAAGGAATAAAATATCCTCTCACATCTTTAAAAGCGGACTATCTGTTAAAAAAGGTGAGGTATCACCGGGACTCAAACCTGGGGAAGGGCTACTCTAGGTGCCTGCTTGACCGCTAACACTACAAGCAATAAGCTGTTGCTGTGGTCCGCAGCAACACCTGGTTGTTGCACACGGCTTTGCGCATCATTCCACAGCATCAGCAGCGGCGAAATTTGCCTGAATGTAGCAACAAACATCCATATCATTGGTGATAGTGGGTCAGGTGAGCAACATGAACATTGAATGTACATAAATAGCTCACTTGACCCACTCGCATGCATTCCTTTGAGTGTGGTGTGTCTTGTGATGTTATAGTGCTTATGTGAGAGCACATCACTGCTCTTGATGCTAATCTGAGTTTTAGAATACCCAATGAGTGTTTTCAGACACTGTGATTCCAGGGACCGAATACCCTTTAGCTACACACGCTGCAAGAAGTATAAAAATACTTTTTTAACTATTTTTGGTAGTGGTTTGGTCTTTTTTAATATTTTAAATATAAATTTTAACGGAGGGGCCAGCTTAACCCTTTGAGAGTAATAGGGGCCAGGAGCAACCTCCCGTGGTGGTTTAAACCCTTTTGTTGGGGCCTGAATAATTCAGGGGTTGTTAACCCAATTTTACCACGAAGTGGTATAAGATAGAGGTTTCTGGGCTAAATCTGGGAGCCCAGAGACTTACCTGGAGGAAGGCAATGTCTTTTATGAGTTCTGAACGAAATCCTGACGGCTTAGTTGAGTGGGGAGAGCGCTGGAGGAGTTCTGAAGGGGATCCTAGGGCGCAGTTGGGAGGGATCTTAACTTTAAGTGCTAAAAAGTGACAGACTGGAGGAGTTCTGAAGGGGATCCTAGGGCGCAGTTGGGAGGGATCTTAACTTTAAGTGCTAAAAAGTGACAGATACTTAATTGTGTATGTATGTCAGGCTCTGTGATGCCAGGGACTGAATACCCTTTAGCTAAAAAAGCTGCAATGGACTTAGAAATGGTCTGGGGACTATTTCTCACCGTTGGTTTGGTGTTAATTTTATATAAATTAACAGAGGGGCCAGAAAAGCTGGGGTTGTTTAACCCTCTGTTTATTTTAGGGGCCAGGAATAGATTCCTGGGGTAGTTTAACCCTTTAAAGTTGTGATCCAGCTTGGATCTGGGGCCTGATTGAATATCAGGGGTGGTTAAACCCAGATTTACCACAAAGTGGTATAGAGAAAGATAGGGGTTCTGGGGCAAAACTATTGACCCAGAGACTTACCTGGAGCTGGGGACGGCGCAGAAGAGTTCTGAAGGGGATCTTGGTGTCGTGGTGAGAGGGGAAGGCGCAGTAGGAGTTCTGAAGGGGATCCTAGGGCGCAGGTGAGAGGTGATCTGAGGTCTTTGATACTAAAAAGTGACTTAAGTATGTACTAAGTGTGTATACCTGGGTAAAGATGACCATGGGGATTGGAAAGGTGGTTTAGAGGCCTCCTTATATAATATTTCCAACCCCTGGGGCGTACAGGATAACCACAAGTTAGTAGGAATTGGGGTTATCACGTTTTTGAGCGCTTTTTGCCAAGTTCCTGTATTTTTTATTCAGTAATGGAGGGTCTAGACCAGTACATAGTATTTTCCCCGTGTTGAGTAAAATCTGAGGTCCTGGGGATTAATTTTGTATCCTTGGGGCGTTATCTTTTTGGCCAGGATAAATAGTGAAAGGTAGCCTGTATTGCTACTAGTGCAATACAGCTATTTTCCTTTGAACAAGGTAGTTGGTCACGCCTTAGGCCTTGTAACTGTAATCAGGATTAGTTCACCGTTTGAAAATGTTCTTCTAATTATTTGGGGTGCTCTGGACTCATTTTTAATGATACAGATACTCCACAAACTCGTGCTATAGCAGTATTGTGGCTTTTTTGCACCGTGTGCTTTCCTTCTTAACTCATGTTTGGTCAAGCCCCTAGTGTATACAACATATAGGGGGCTTCTAATTTAGTTACTTTCACCGTGTGTAACATTTTTTTATGTAATTTTTGTGCAATGTAACAAGACATATGTAAATGTCCTGTATTTAGCAGTAGTCTTGTTTTTTATTAACTGTATGGTCCTAGCTTCTAAACTAAGCACCAATCCGCTATTTTGCATGTATTTCTGACTTATAACATAGTATACCTTACCCATATACACATCCATAATATGTATGAACAGTTATTTACATGTAAACACGGTTTTAGCCAGTGTTATGTAGTTTTCTGCCCAGTTATGGCAAAAAGGGTTAAGTAGTAGGAATTTGGGGGTACACCCAGTGAGTGAACCTAGGTTATTTTGCATGGGGAAATCATTTATGCAATAATATTCTAACTATTCATACTCCTTCATAGAGCTTTACTTATTGTATTGTTTTTAATGATATTACTGGTCATAAAAATATTATTAATATTCTTATTCTGCTATTTGTTAGTTGGCTCTAACATAGTAGCCAGCTGACAATGTATGAAACTTGGTTCATCTGGTAAAAAGTGGCGATGGGGATTGGAAAGGAGGATGAGAGGCCTTCTTTTATGATATTTACAATCCCTCGGGCGTACAGGATAACCACAGGTTGATAGGAATTGGGGTTATCACGTTTTGAGCGCTTTTTGCCATGTTCCTGTATTTTTCATTCAGCACTGGAGGGTCTAGACCAGTACAGGGTATTTTTTCCCGTGTTGAGGGACCTCTGAGGTCCTTGGGCTTGATTTGGTATCCTTGGGGCGTTGTTAGTTTGGCCAGGATAAATTCTAGAAGGTAGCATTGCAATACAGCTTGTTTCTTTTATACTAGGTGTTTGGTCACGCTTTTGACCTTGTAAATGTAATCATGGTCAGTTCACTGCTTGAAAATGTGCTGATAATTATTTGGGGTGCTCCTGATTCATTTTGTGTCACGTTTTGAGATAAAATACTTATCCAAAACAACCCACAAATAATAAAATATTAGATATTAATATAAGAAATCTTGAATATCTTTTTTATTATAAGGAATTCACAAAATATTATTACATTTTCTAAATGTAATCATGGTCAGTTCACTGCTTGAAAATGTGCTGATAATTATTTGGGGTGCTCCTGATTCATTTTGTGTCAGGTTTTGAGATAAAATACTTATCCAAAACAACCCACAAATAATAAAATATTAGATATTAATATAAGAAATCTTAAATATCTTTTTTATTATAAGGAATTCACAAAATATTATTACATTTTCTGAATCCTTATCAAAAACTAACCTAGGTCACCCTGCGGAGCCACCCTTGAATTCTAAACTCTTCTTGATGTATTTAGCCCACAAGTATAATTATTACACAAAGCAAAAATAATTATAATTTACATATAGGCGCTTAGTGTATGAGTAACACATACTGCATATTATGCAAATCCATGAAATTCAGTCAGAATTGACGTAGCTCCTCTAGTTTAAAAGTTATGGGCTGGAGAAGTTTTTAAACAGTAGGTACACATACCTACTTAGACAATTTTCCTCGACATTGTAACAATTTAAACAATGTAGAACCCTGGGAAAATAATTACAGATAATTATTCTCAGGATAATTCAAAAAGAATTAAGAAGAAATGATGTCATCTTCTTCACGCATAAAAGGTCTAGAATTCTAGAACATAATTCAAATAAAATGAATTAAAGTATTTACTTAAATTTAAGACCATAAGAAATGTCTAAAATCTTAAATAGAATACGTGAAAATATCATTATTCTTTATTACAAGTTGCTATAAATATGTAATAAAGAATAAGAGGGAATAATATTCACTTATAAATCTATGACAGGAATGGGATCTTTTAAATTATTCCCATAGACAAATGGAAGGAATTAAGAGTGCCCTAGAGGAAGGATTTTTCTATAAATACCCTGCTCTTTCTCCCCTTTTTGGTTCATTCATTCTATCATACAATAAAACCAAATCAACCAACCAACCAACCAACTTAACCACAAAGTAAAAGTAAGTTACTTAGTGTCTTTTGACCACAATTAAAACCCCTTCACTTTATATTTCTTGAAACCAGCTATAGGCTCTACTAAATACATATATACAGATAAATAAAGCCATTACCCCTTATTTCTGTATACAATCTATCTTTAAAAAATAATTGAGGAGGACTCCGGCCTCTGGACAGAGCAGCTTACCTCAAGCCTCCCCCCAGTCATTTATAAGAAAACCAAATCAACCAACCAACCAACCAACTTAACCACAAAGTAAAAGTAAGTTACTTAGTGTCTTTTGACCACAATTAAAACCCCTTCACTTTATATTTCTTGAAACCAGCTATAGGCTCTACTAAATACATATATACAGATAAATAAAGCCATTACCCCTTATTTCTGTATACAATCTATCTTTAAAAAATAATTGAGGAGGACTCCGGCCTCTGGACAGAGCAGCTTACCTCAAGCCTCCCCCCAGTCATTTATAAGAATTTGTTAACAAATTATTCCTGTGCCACTGAATACAACTATAAGTTGTACTACCACAGTAGACACTATAATAAAGGGTATATCCTTGTTATTATCAGTTGTAATAAACCTATAAGGTCCTCATTACTAAGAAGTAATCAGGTAATTCGTGATAAAATATCGATCACTTTAAGAATTCTTCTGGACATTCATAGTCCTACATACATAAATTTAAGTATTTAAGACATAGAAATACCTCACATTTTGAATGATACAGATACTCCACAAACTTGTGCTATAGCTGTATTGTGGCTTTTTGCACCGTGTGCTTTCCTTCTTAACTCATGTTTGGTCATGCCCCTAGTGTATACAACATACAGGGATCTTCTATTGTAGTTATTTTCACCATGTGTAACATTTTTTTATGTAATTTTAGTGCAATGTAACAAGACATATGTAAATGTCCTGTATTTAGCAGTATTCTTGTTTCTCATGAACTGTATGGTCTTAACTTCTCAACTAAGCACAAATCTTCTATGTTGCATGCATTTCTGACTTAGTCCATAGTATAATTCACATATAAAAGAATCCATAATATATGTCAATATTTATTTACATATAAACATGGTTGTAGCCAGTGTTATGTTGGTTTCTGCCCAGTTATGGTAAAAAGGGTTAAGGAGTAGGAATTTGCGGGGACACCCAGCGAGTGAACCTAGGTTATTTTGCATGGAGAATCCATTTCTGCAGCAATAATATTCCTTCTATTCTTACTCCTTAATATAGTTTTTACTATTTGTTAATTATTTATTAATATTTTTAGTTATAAAAATATTACAAGGTTTATTTCTGTTGTTTGTTTGTTGGCTCTAACATAGTAGCCAGCTGACAAGTTTGATGTCAGTCAAAACCTTGGGCATAAAAATAGTCTGCTGAGCCCTCCTCCAAGTCTTCCCATCACTTGCACCGGGTGTGCTTCTGTAATACATCATCCTACTTTTGTCACTTGCAGGCAGGTGTTTATTGAATCTGATTTTTTTTTTCAATAGAAAATCTACCATAGCCAATCCTACCATGAAGTCTTGGGCTACTCCCACAGCCACTAGGATTCAATACCAGCCCACTCTATCCGGTTCGATGAGCAATCTTAGCTCTAACCATCAGTCCAAAGACACAAACTACAAAGATATGATGGAGAAGCTCAGTAATGAAATCAAAAGTCTCAAAGATTCTGCTGCGTCCTCTAACTCTAAGACTTTGAAAGGTTCCATCAAAGGAAAGCAAGTTCAATGGAAGGCTAAACAGGCTGTTAGAAGCTCTCATACCGGAACCAGTGGAGCTTTGAAGAAGAAGGCCACTCCGCCTACTGCCCCAAAATCTCAATGAGCAGTGTCTGCCCCACCTGAATTCAAGAATGAGACAAGAAAATGTCGTATACAATAAGATGGGGGGTCCCCAATGTCGTATATGACATTTTGGGGGGCCCCGATATCGTATACGACATTGGCGCAGAGAAACCCCCGTATACGACACTTCTCATCCCAGAAGTGTCGTATACAGGGGTTTCTGCCCAAAAAAAAAATAAATCAAAAAAAAAAAAAAGATGAAAAAATGAAAAATGAAAAAAAGGAAAAAAGAAAAAGGGGATGAAAAAGAAAAAGAAAAAGGGAATGAAAAAGACCAACAAAGAAAAAAAGAAAGAACAAGAAAGAGAAAAGAAAAGAAAAAGAAAAGGAAAAAGGAAAAGAAAAAGAAAAAAGAAAAATAAAAAAGAAAAATAAAAAAGAAAAAGAAAAAGAAAAAAGAAAAAGAAAAAGAAAAGAGAAAGAAAGTCAAATGAAAAAAGAAACAAAGAAACAAACAAAAAAGAAGAAAAAAGAAAAAAGGAAAAAAGAAACAGCAAAAGTGAAGAAGGAAAAAAGAAAAAGGAGAAAAGAAGACATGAATGAAAAGAGAAAGAAGGTTTATTTTTCTTTTTCTCTTTCTTTTTTTCTTTTTTCTTTTTTCTTTTCTTTTTTCTTTTCTTTTTTCCTTTTCTTTCTTTTATCTTTTTTCTTTTCTTTTTTATTTTTTATTTTTTATTTTTTATTTTTGTCTTTTCTTTTTTCCTTTTCTTTCTTTTATCTTTTTTCTTTTCTTTTTTATTTTTTATTTTTTATTTTTTATTTTTT